>VZRV01010155.1:1546743-1590017 GCA_013398115.1 Falcunculus frontatus | reverse complement strand
GCGGCGGTGTCGGGTGTCCGCCGGTGCTGGCGAGCCGCGGGCTGCGCACGGGGTGCAGCGCCGGGACGGAGGGGCCGAGCTCCGAGTGGGGCGCCGAGCTCGGGCGGCTCCCGGCGCTGGCCCGCGCGCCTGGAGGCGGCCGCCCAGATCGTCCTGCGAGCGAGTGGACGTCCGTCCATCCGTCCGTCTCGCAGGGTTCCGTGTGCTCTCCCCGTGTCGCAGCCGCCGGGGTAGCGCGAGAGAGGGGTCTCGGCCAGGGTCCGGCCCCAGCCCGAAGCCGAGCCGCCGCCGGCGGGTCCCGGAGCTGCCCTCGCGCGGTGCCCGCCCGTGGCCTGGCTGAGCGCGCACCTGGGCTGCTGCCACCGAAAGAGAAACTTCGGCAGAAGCTGTGGGATGGTGCCCCGAAACAGCCCTGTCACAAAAGTCAAGCTCCTCGGGGCTGACATCACTTGGGATCCCTTCCCTCTGTTGCGTTCGCGTTTTCCGCCCCGCGTCTCCGGTTTGCCCCAAATATGAAGAACAGGTTAATGGCAATATACATATTATTTGGGGAGGGGAAGGAGCGACTGCTTCCCCCCTGCCCTCTCCGGGTGTAACCTGAAGCGCGTGTAATCCTCTAACAATGGGACAATTTAAATAGGAGGGGGAGGGGAAAAAAAAGTGAAACCCTAGGGAGAGAGGAACTTGCCAAATCTCTCTTGTCAGCGCTCACCCTGCGGACGGGGAGAGCTTTTCCCGGGGATCCATCATGCCCCCACCCCTCCGCTTTCCTTTCTCCAAACCCACCCCTCTCTCATTCAACGGGTGAAATAACTGCGGGCGGACACAAAAACTTACCGCTCCCCGGATGAGGCTGCGGAGCGGTGCGCGGGGCACGGTGGCTCGGTGGGAGCGCTCCTCTCCCGGGCCGCGCCGGGGCCGGGGCCGGGCAGCCCTCGCGGCAAGAGGCGACGGCCCCGGCTGCGGGCCCCGCTCCGCGCCCCCTGCGCACCCCCTTATCGGCCCCTGCTTCCACCTCTGTCCCGCTCAACCTTCCCCGGGCCGATGCCGAGCGGCACGGATCGGGTTTTGTAGTGCTCCACTAAAAGTGCATCGTCGTGTCCTTTCGGAGGATAGATACTGCCATGTAAACAGCATAAGTGACTATCGTCTCGGAAGCAAGCGAAGGCAACGAAGAGCGGGGGGTGTAATTGCAATTCGGTGACAAGATTATGCGAGAATCTGAAACAAGCCTTGCGCAGATGCGGACCCTGATATAGAAAATGTTATGCCATAAATGGGAATTTAAATTGTGAGAGGTTTGTTTATGGAACCTTTAGGTAGATAAGGCAAAATTAGAATTACTACTGCTAATAATAATAATAATAATAATAATACAGTGCTCAGTTTTGACGGATAAACAGCCACCATACTCCGGGCTTTGAGCACTTTCCCTGTGGGCTCCTTGTTACTTCCGAGAAGGGTGTAGAGAGAGGCTCCAAAATGCACTGTATTTCTTTCACTTGCTGAATAATTAATACGGCTGAGATTATGACAGTTTTTGTGTTTCATTCAGAATGCTCTGTTGATACTTTGGATACCGTGATAAGTGTAGGCATAGTACAGACTCTTGATTTTCTCATCCTCTGTCGCCTGTCATTCCCATCCTCATGCATGTGTACTCAGAAAGGGGAGCTGTACAGAACAGTGAGTAGGCTTATCTTCTTTTGAAAAGTCTATTTTAAATATATGCAGGGATTTTGTGACTTCTTGGCAAATTTTCATGGGTGAAGTTAGTTTTCATATTGCATATATTGTAACAGTGATTAAAGAAGATGTAGAAAGTCTTCAACCTAGTTAGTCCTCCACAATTTCCTAGCATGAAGTCCTAGCATTTTACTACGTCACTGAGCCAAAAAGACAATTTTTAACCTCCAGAATGTACTAAAAAATGCATTGTGGCTTTGAATGGCTATGTTTATAAAAATGTAGAAACTTGCTAAGTGGACAAATTTACAGGAGAAAGGTTTAAATGGTAAAGAGATGTATTCCTGTCCTGCACAGAGGCCAGATACTTATTTTTATCATCACCTGCACTTATACAGGTTATACTGTACTATTTTATACAATCTAATTTTGTGTGTGTATGATATATGAATCAGATCTGTACATATACAAGGATTCTCAAAGTTATGCAAATATATTAACCATATAAAGGATGTGTGTGTACATGAGTGAGCGTATCAAAAAATTAAAAGATTAAAGAAAAGAAGTGTGCATTTCTCTTCCTGATCAACTAGTTTTAAATGTCCTGTCTTCCTGATAATTGTAAATTAAGGTAAAGATGACATATTATATGTACTGCTTTGTTAAAACAGTCATGGATGTGTTCACTGTTCCATATACATTGAGAGTGTCTATTAGTGTTGGGGGTGGTTTTTTGTGCTTCTCATACATTAAATCTTTGTGAAATTGATGAAGAATTTGAAATATTTTTTAGTGAATTTGATTTTTTTCCTTGTCCTCTGTTCATTTGGAGTGTTTTCTAATACTTCATTGTATTCTGTAGGATGCACATCCTGTATTGCATCTCGCCCAGCTGTGTTAGATCTTCTGCAAAGAAAAACAGAAAAGAGATATAATACAACTGAACAAAAATACTCAAGCTAAATGGACTACGATACTCAGATTTGGTAACAAAACCTCTGAGAGAAGAAGGGGGGGAAAAAAGGTGAAAAAAATGGAACTGGGAATTTCGTTCAATTCAATGTGTTACTATTCAGGCACCACAAAGGAAATGGTTAATGGGAAAAGAACAATGTAATCCAAGATTATCGGTTTTTTTTTTTTTAATTCTGTTTTGTCCTTTTTAGTTTTTTAATTTTAGTTTTCTCCTAACTCCAAGTCTGTAGGCCAGATTCTGTCTTTTATTTTTACTTGTAGTTAGAATGATTTTCTTGACATTACTAAGCTTCCCTGTGCTGGTACTAGCTTCATACTAGCCAAGCTTCTCTATACTAAATTGTAAAGTTCTAAGCAGACTTTGGAGAAATATTTAAATAATTTCCTCCTCCTTAAAATTTAATATCTTCACCACAACTCAATCTGAAATTGTGGTACAAGAAATATAGGGTGAATTCTAGGGGTACACAAGTGTACGTAAGGAAATGAGCATAATTTGATAGTTGTTACAAAGTTCTGTTTTCACAAATTTCCTTTTTACAGGATTCACCCATTCTTTCTTTCTTACTTTGTACAGGGCTGAAGTGAAATTTCAATAGTTTCAAAAAGGTGTTGAAGGTTAGCCTCAGACACAGTTTCAGTAAATGATACCAAGTCTTGGTTCTGTCCACAGAATAATCCTTAAAACTGGTTTTGACAAAAAATCCCTTGATTCTGTTTTACAGTAGCAAAAGAAGTAATTAGATTTAAGTAATAGAAGAAGATCTATTAAACCCTGAATTTTTGATCTTAATCTAAGCAATCCCTAAGGAGTTCTTTATCTTGCAAAAGATTTTCTATGAAATGCTTAGTACACATTTTTGTGCAATTTTTGTCATCTTTTGATATCCTGTTTAATATAAAATTCAGTGGCTTTGTGGCATTTGACTTGTAAGTAGTATATGTATAATAAATCATTATATTAGACTTTGCATTTAGTTTTACGGATGTATTTCCAAATCCGGACCAGGGATGAATTTTCCATACACCATCTATTTCAGATGTTCTGGTGAATTTATAAGTCAGAGTAGCTCTATTGTAGTAAAGAAGGCAATGTATTAAATAAATATTATTGGTTCATAAAGAAATTGTAGAGAATCGAGACTGCCTTGTTTGAAAAGCATGCTCATATAAAAAGTTCTTTTTCTAGTTAAAATTCCAGTTTGGTCTTGGGTTTTTTAAAACTATTTTAGTTAACACAAATCAAAAATAGTTCCATAAAGCTTCACACTTTAAAGTCTTTACTTATATCAGAATGGTAATAAAAATTCACTGTCAAATTTTCTCTTGGGAGATTTAAAGTTGTACTGTGCCAAATAGATACATAGATCATGTTTTCCAAATCTATGAATTTTCAATATACTTTGAGAAACACTGTCCAGAAATAGAGGTATGCTGGTGTGTCATCTTGCCGTTTAATGGAAATGAAATACGTTGTATAGAACAGTACAAATTAAATTCAAATTAAACATACTGTGAACATAAAATGCCTTTGTCTTTCCCAGGGAACAACGGCAGAGTTGTACAGGGTCCAAAAGTATGCTGCATTTGGGTCCTGTGAGGCTTCTTCCCTTGATAAACCTGAATTTGGAAACTGCTTTGTTGAGGAACAAGAGCCTTTGGAGAACATACTGTCTCTTTGTTGATCATTCTTCAGAGTCTGTTAGTATATCACATTGTGCTGTGGTCCTTCCCCCGGGAACCTTGAGCAGGACAAGCCAGTGCCATCATCCTGTGATAGCATCTGGAGATATTCTGAAAGGAGATAATTTGCCTTTCTCACCTATGAATTAAAGGAGTGTCATTGTGTCCGGGTGCAACAAGGAATGTCCGCACATATAAGCTCCTTGTTGACTTCAATTCTTTGTGAGATTTAAAGCTTCCATTTTCCTAGGAAGTTTGACATACAAAAAATTGTTCACAGAAGAGCCTGACCATAAGGGCAGCTAATTTGTATTTTAGTTAATTAGTTGTAAGTAATAGATAAACTCTAGCAATATGTTCCAGTGAGGTTAGTATCTTCCTGTTCTTATTCAGTACAAGTGACATCCGATCACTTCCATCTGTGACAGTGCTAGATTCTTCTTTCAGCCCAGCTGAGGTGAAAAATCAGACCCAGTAGATTTCCTGTTTCCATATATTACCTCCTCTTACAGTCAGTCTCAATCTCTCAATTTCCTTCTGTGAAAGAGCATGAAAGCATCTCTTCTTTCAATCTCCCTTCTGTGTTTAGGAGGTAGGAGGGGTAAGGATAAAAGAACAGATGCAATAACCCTTATTTAGTTCTGAAAGAGAAACTGCAGATTGCAATGGCAGGAGTTCCAGTGCTTTCACCTCTAGATCCAGGAAGTGTAGTGATGTGGAGCATCACTACTGACAGGAAAGCTGCCAAAGTGTATGGGAGAAGGTGTTCCTTGAAGTAGAATAATTTAAGGATTGCATCTCTCAGGAGTACAACCCTCTGCAGATTTCCTTCTTTGCCATCTTTCACGTATTCTCATACTCTGTCAAGTGTCCATGCAGATATACTGCCACTTCTGTCCTGGTCTGTGGCTTTACCTCTCCCCAAAACTGATCTCTCATTATCCGCTGCAAGTAAACCGGATTTCTGACAAGTAATACATGCACAAATTTGTGGAAGCTTGTTTTGTCCTCAGGTACTTGATGCTGGCCAGGTACGCTAAATCACAAGACCTTGCATATTTTATCTCCTTTAAATATGAAAGTGAACGTGATAGTGTGTTTCATGGGTAAGTAATGCTTTATTCAGAATGCATTTTCTTTGGCTTGAATTTTCCAACTGTAGTTTCAGGATGTGATTTCTTTAGTATTTACCATAGCGTGACAAAGGTTAATAGAAGAACCTAACAAACTGTCTTTATACAGTCAATTCTGGTTTGTCTAGAGTAATAATTTTCTAATACAAATGCAGGGATGATGCAAATCCTCTATAAAATTAAGCCACATGGCTGTATAATGAAGAAAAAAGGCTTTACTGTAGTAGACCCTAAAAGGCAAGCTAACCCCTGCTTGGATCAGTAAATACAGACAGAAGTATAAACCACAGTGTTGCAACATTGCCTCTGGTCCCCTTCTGCCCTTCATGCAACCAGATTAGCTATCTCTATCCCTGTGAAAATGTGCACCACGAGATGGATAATTTCATCCCACTTACAGCTGAATAGTTTGTTTTTTTTTTTTTCTTTTAATTATAATTTCACATGCATTTGCCAAGTAAATTCTTAGTTGTTTCCTGTCTAAGGTCTCAGCTCAGATAATGTTTTCCTCATGTAAGTGGTTCCATTGATCTAGGTGAGAGCTAGGCAATACTCCAGCTGAAGGAGAGTAACACTCTTAACTAAATACTAAGTATCTTTCAGGCTCTTTCAGATGAAAAGCACTTAATTTCAAGAAATCCTTTATTTGTCCTTTTGCACATATTTTTCTTGAGAAGGTGATTTGAACTATAGTGATAAAAAGTTAAATGGTGCAGTAGGGTATGGTTTCTTATGCATCAATTTTTTTGTGTGTTGTAGTTTTTGGTTGTTTTGTGGGGTGGTTTCAGTTTGGGGTTTTTTTCTTTTTAGTTTGGGGTTGTTTGTTTTGCCTTTTTTTTTCTTTTTTTCCCTAATGATGGCACAATAAGCAGTTGTCATTGAACTGTAGTGCTGCTAGTGATGTCTAGGTCTTTCTCTTAAGTGCTTGCAATGAATTTAGAACCCATCAGTGTGATTGAATAGTTGTGATTTTTTCTTTTCTCCTTCTTTCTCATGAATAACATGGCAGCTGTCTACAGTAATTCATCTGTCATTGTGTTGCTCAGTTACTTAGAGTTAGGGTTTCTGATCCAATGCATAACCTTTCGTAATTCTGGCTACCCTGAATAATCTTTTGCCGCATTTTTGTCTACAACTTACCTGATAGGTAAAAAATATATTTGCTACTCATAGTACATATCTTGGAGCATCCTATATTTCCCTTGGGTTTATGAGCAAATTAACCATTTATTTTCTAATACACTTTGTTGTCTATCTCATAACCAGGCTGTAATTTTAGACAGGTGTCTACCTTGCACTCTGTTACTATTTTGGTCTTAACAGTCTTTTTTGGGTAGACTCAAAAGACTATCTTGTATTAATTTATTTGAAACTTTATTTTTTCCCTTTTAATAGTACAATCCAAAACATTAAAGTCATCTGTGATGCGTGAATTAACAACATCTTCTATTGTGATACATGAATTAGCATGTTGTATTTCCCTTCAATTCTTAATTTTGTTCCTTATCCCATTTTCAAATATAACCAAATATTCAAATAATATTACAGGACAGGAAATGAGTTAATATATCTGGCAGATTGAACCATAAAACCAAAGAATTCAGACTTATGCTGTCTGTGAGGTAATATGATTTTGTATTTCTTTCACTTATTTCATTTGTACGCTACCAGAAAAATTTCTATAACTGCTCTATTACTGTAGTAAGCCCCACAGTAAGTAATCAACTTACCTAAGGGAACTTCCAGTATTAAGATAAAAAAAAAAAAAGAAAAGGTAATCTGCCAGACCCAGGGCGTCTGCCAAGGATATTTTAGAAGAAATCTACCTCCTGAATCCCATGAGAAAAGATCTACACTTCTTTTTCCTTCATCACTGTTAACATATATCTTCCTAATCATCCCATATGGATAGTGGGAGTTAGTTTTTCCCCCAAATGGTCACAGGCTTGTCAATGTTGCTACACAACAAACAAACAAGCAAACAAACAAACAAACAAAAATACCAAAACAAAACCACCCAAAAATTTGCCATTTTGTGCCTCTTAAAATTTACAGTCAAAGGACACGGTGGGCTGAGAGAGCATTAAGTCACCTTTGTTTCCTTCTCATTTGGTAAGCTGAAAATGTCCTCATTGTATTCCCAGATGCTCTGGGGTCCTGTAAAATTATGGCACACTCCTAAAGCTGCCTGGTGCACTGCAGGACCAGTTTCAGCCTTTGCTGTCAGAAGCCCTGTCCCAATCCACTCTTCCTTCCCCCAGCCTGGTCTTAGCTTTGCCCCTCACTATGATTTGCAAGTCAGTGCTCTGAAGGTTTTCTTGTGGCACGCCTATGGAAAGGCTTTCTTCTCTCAGAGAGAAACAGGGAGGCTTTACTGCTATTCCAGCCTCTTTGTCCTGCCGTATAATGTGCCTTGCATATAACCAGCTGTAGCATAATTAAGCTAGATTTTAGGTGCTTAATCAGGCTCAGCAAAACACCCTAGTTTGTCACATTCTTTCCTGCTGAAATCAGAACATAGCTTTAAGTCTGCACTGCCTCTACTGTACCTGTTAGTAACTGCTGGCAGCTGGCAAGAGCTTCATCTGAATTTGGATTCACTAGGAGATTATTTAAGATACTTTTCTTTCAAAACAAGTACTGTACCGTATCTGTTCTTACTGAGACTTTTCAGTACATTTATTTGTCAAATATGCATATGTATGTGTCTGCATACATAATTTCCTCATAAATTCAGTAGTCTTAGATAAATGGAATGTACAGATAATACAGCTTCATGCACGAAACACTGTTTACAGAGGGCCAGTCTCTCATCTCCTGTGAATTGACATAATTGCAACAACATTATGCTAGTTGGGGCTTTTTGGCAAGAATTCATGACAGTTACATAATTCATTACAGCCTATTCTAACCTACTGAAATCTGTGCATATTTTTAGGTATAGCTTGTACATTCTCACTGATTTCTGCTTGTGAATTCCCTTTATACGTGCCCTCAGGTTCCCCCTGGATATGCTTTTGTCACTGTGTCACTTTGAGAGTCACTGTTACAATTCTTCCACCTATACAGTTCTCACAGAAGTCAGTGCAGTGTTTACATGCACATATGTAATAGGGCTGGATGTTGGTCAAAGCACGGTGGGTCCTGAGCTCTCCTAACAGTCCTCCGCACACGCTTCCAATTGCCAAGCGCTGTGAGCTTGAGCCTTACCTGATGTGAGCCCCTGGAGTCAGCGTTTTTATGCACCTGCTAAGATATCTAACTTATGATGAGTTACACCATTTAAAGCTTTCCAAAACTGTTTATCTGGATATTAAAAAAATTTAAAATCTATGGTATTAAGTATCTGGATAACATTAGATTTTGAAAGGAACAAAAATTCTGCATTCTTTTGTGAGAATGGAGAGTTTTCTCTCCACCTCTTCTCCCATTAGCTTTCCACCTGATTTTTCTAGGAGGCTGGGAGTTGTTCTGGAGGAAGTTTGACTTGCAATTGAGACAGTAACCTACAGTGAGATAGGAGATGTTTGAACTGCCTTCTTCGGCGCATCCTCGCTGAGCTGTAGTACTGCCTGTCCTCGGGAAGCACCCTTCTCACCTGAGGGCACGGCAGATCTACGTGACTCCGCTTGCTCACTGTTTTGGCTCTGTTTCAAGACTGTGCTGGAGGAACGAGAGGAGTGAGGGAAGATTACGTGGACGGCTTGCCTCCTCCTCCCTGCTGAACTGGGGAGAGGGGCAGCTCAGGGAAGCAGAGTGGCAGGAGTAAAGACACAAAGAGGGGAGGCTGCTGTGCTGTGCAGGGGATATACAGGGTTATCACTGTGGGTACTGTCATAGTCGACAGTTTTGTTGCTGTTTGGTGCAATTACTGATGGTGCCATCGGGCATGCTGTATTCTCTATGCCTTACCTTTTTTTCTCACCTTCAGTTTTGCGGTTCATAGGGAATTATCCAATTCTCAGAAAGGTACAGCTTTGATTTCAAAAGCTGTCTGTCTGTATCCAAATGATGAAAAGCCAGAAGAGTTCATAAGGAGGCTGAAATAACAAGATTATTTTAAAACTACATTTGCTTATGTTTTCTGCTGTTACATCTCTCTAGCATGCAGATATGTATGATAACCCTAGTTCACTGACCGTTAGGTCACATTAATCAGGATACTTCTGTAACTGCTTCTTTTTACCTGCAACTGCATATTGTTGTCCAAAGGAATTCCACATAGTTATGATCAGTGAGGAGACAGCTTTGCTCAGCTACGTTTTGCTTTTCTGTATGGAAAGAATTTAGTTAGTTCACATCAAAGTTGCATTAGTTTTGGGGACAGGTAAAATTGGTATGTAGCAGTGTGAGCTGAATCAATGTGAACTGATACAAAACTTTCGAACCTGGCTTTCAAAGGACTGCTTAACAGCTCAGAAAAGCAAATCCCAGCATAGTATAGCTCACAGAATTGCTATAAAGGAAATAAATGAATGAAAACTGCATGATTAAATGCTTTCATCTGGAAATTTTGGTGCAGTATTCAGAAACTATACAAATTCTTCTAATTCATCATACTGTTTATTGCTAATAAATTAATGTGCTGATGGAAGGAATTCATTACCCTTTCTACACACTTCACTAGTTGCAGGTCATTTATTAATCTGTGTTATCTGGTAAGACTAAAACCAGCTGTAATTACATTGTTAAACATTGATTAATAAGCAGCCCACATCACTAATATACGCAAGAAGCAAGATAAAAAAAATCTTTTTAAAGATTTAGAGTAAAATTTGAACATTCCTTTGGGAATAAGGAAATCTGGATCTTCATAAATATTCATTTTTTTGTAAAATTCCATTTGCTTGCACAGCTGTATTTTTGAACACCTTTTGGAAACAGATTAACAAGCAAATTCAATTACACTAGAGTAAACGAACTGCATTCACAAAGTGGTATTAATGCACTAAGTGAAACATTTAGAATGAAACATTTTTTTAAATAGTCTTCAGCTAACCATACTTTTTTTTTGCCTTCTTAATTTAATCATATAATTAAGCATACATTTGTTTTAAACTCATTTGTATTTCACAGATTTTAAAACAATATAGCAATTAGAAATACATTATTAAAAACACTGCAGATTCCTAGACCTTGCTTTTGTAGGTTTTCAATAAAATCAGTTTGATTGAAGTGACACAGATGAAATTATTACTTGTCAGAAGCTCGGGTTATCATTAAGAGTAAATAAGCAGAATGTCTCTGGCACTTGACAAAGTTGGGGGAACTGATTTTTATGATATAGCTTTATGGAGAATAAATCCCATGGAAAGAAGATGCTTTTAGAAAAGATGTTTTAAGACTATCCTCAATTAATCATAAATGACAAATCTCATTATAGCAGCACTATTGTTAAGGGTCTGTCAGTATTTCCATTACAAACCTGTATTTCAAAGGTTTATAAATGGGCTATAGAAATTAACTCTGGGATGAAATTTGTGGTTCACATCGTTCACTATAGGATTATACTTTCCTCACAAAACTTTAAGAAAATCTGTTTTACCTTTTTCAGTTGGTCAGGTTCAAAAGAAACAGAAATGTGAAGTTCTGTTGATGACTTGTTTGTTTCTATAGTTTTTAAAAAGAACAAAATTGAATAGATCAGGAGAACTATGATTCTATAATGTAAAGGATCTAACTTGCCTTTTTTCCCTTTCTGTCCCTGAAAGGATGACCCATTTTAGTGTGAGTTCAGCTTGTAATAGGGCTGCAATAGGAATGCTGAAATTCTTTACTCAGTCTTCTAATCCTTTTAGGTAATGTCTTTCAATTTAATTTCTAATCAGGGATTTGAGACCTGTTTTCCAGCTCATACAAATTTGTGCTAGCCCAGAACATGTTCGACCACTGGGATCCCGTAGGACTTTGAAATGGAGCCTACTATTTTTGCAGAACTCATTCTGTAGGGTTCAAAAATAAGTATTGCTAGAAAGTCCAACCAGTGTAAATGTTGGTAGTGCTGTGGATCTTCAGTTCTATGACTCAGAAAGATAGATGTCCTATCAGGCTTTTGAAGCCTCTGAGAGAGGTGGGGAGAATTGCTAAAGGGCATTTTGAAGAGGACCAGAACCGTGTTTTGAGGTCTGTAAGCGCGTTCTCTGTACTCGAGGATGTTAGAGGTGATGCAGTTGTTCTTTGGTACTGTTCTGTACTTGGGAAACAGAACTACCCACATACATATGTCCAGAAAGGTGGTAGGTGCCCCATTCCTAGAAACGTTAAAGTCCGGGTTGGATATGGCTCTGAGAAACCTGGTCTAGTCAGAGATGTTTCTGCTTATAGCAAGGGGTTGGACTAGATGAGCTGTAAAGGTCCTTCCAACCTAAACTCTTGTATGATTGTATGATATGGAGATGATGATAAGGAGATCCCATCTAATGGTATCTGGCAGTGTTTTTTTACCTATTTTGGCCAAATCTGTCTTGGTAAGCCGTGTCTGTGCCTGTTCTCTCACACTGGTGGCCTGGTAGAGGAGTTTCTGTATCCCAATCCTCATCTGTCTGAACCACCAAACCAGGTAGCCACTTGCAGACTCCCCACAGGGAATTTCATCTGCCCATGCCCAGGAATCATTTAGGAAAGTACTAGGTGATCTGGCCGTGTTCTGCTCTAACAGCACAAATAGTTGATGTTTGGCAACATTCCACACTATTCTTTTATTTACTGGTGCAGATAGAGATTTTGAGGTTATTCAAACTGACAAGACAACTAGAGGTTGGTTAAGACAGAACTGAAATATGTAATCAATGTGAAGTTTGCCAGTTCGAAATGGGGGAATCCAGCTTGAGAGGGACAGACATTCAAGCTGACAAAGATCATGTTTCCTCTAGAGCTGGTAGTCTTGAATCTATACACAAACCAGTGTATAGATGTATGCTGATACCCGCACATCATATATCTAAAAAATTCCTGGTTTATGAGGGGGCATAGGCTCTGTTCCTGAAGAGATACGGTATTTGGCTGGCTATCCTGGATGTGCTCTTTTGTAAGAGGAAAAATAAGATACTCTTTCATTCACTATTGCTGAGAAGTTGGCTTCATTTCTTAATAGTAGCCTTGGAATAGGCACATGCTACAGATCACAGCCTGCTACCTGGCAAATCAACCTGCAAATGAACCTACCTTCAAGTGAACATTGCAGTGACCGAATAAGGGGCTGGCATGCGTGATGTATGTACAACCAGACAGCAAGCATCTCCATTAACCACATCCCTCACTTCCTCTTGGATGGCAAACTTAGCTGCCTGAGGAGAGATAGTACCCTAGAGCCAAAACTCAAGCTGAATTATCAAGAAACTAGATTTGAATAATAATCCAGTAGAATAAGATTAATAAGTAGAATAAAGTATAAGTAGAATAAGTAGATTTAAAAAAAAAAAAAAAGAAAGAAAAGGAAAAAGAAAACCAAGTTCACGGAAGGAAGATATTCAATATACATCAGCAAGACTATTGATGACATGGTTATTGTGCTGAAAATGACAATGCTGTTGTTTGTGTAGAAGATAGAATTTATGAAGAACAAAATGCATGATCTTGTGTTTTACTTTTTTTAGAGAACAGTATTTATGATAGTTAAAATCCAAGCTGATAGCTTGATTAATTTAGACAGTTGATGTTTAAGGTATTGTGGAGAAATAACTTTTCTATTTTATTCAGGAATAAGTTACTTAATATTTCAGGGGGAGAGTAATTATGTTGTGTCACTTTTTACCCATTTGCTGTTTGTCTTTATACAACATTGGCCATGCTGAGGACAGCAGAAGCTTTCTAAAATATGGTGTTATCTTCTAAGAATATAAAAACAAATTTGAAAAGGGGTGAAACCAAAGCAAATGGTAATAAAGGGAAGTGGGTCAAGTGAACAGACAAATAAGTATTTAATGGAATTTTCTTTAAAAAATATTCTCTTTTCCAGGTATTTAAACAGTGGTATTTTATTAAAAAAATAAACTTACTGAACATCTGTAAAGGTTAAAATGGGAGTACAGGCCTGTCGGTCTCTTCTGCATTTGGGGATGGTACAATCAGAATTAATGTGGCCAAACAGTAAATTTTCATAGACATTCATATGCAAGTGTATTTTAACTTGTTATTGCTGATAATTTTTGAGAATAAAAAATGTGATATGTGAAAAATATAAAGGTTATTTGTACAGATAATTACTGTTTAAAAAAGTTACATATCTTTTAACACATACAAGTATTTCTAAAAAGAGGATTTTTTCCCTTTATTCCATTATGCCTGTGTCTGTCATGGACTAGAATCTATATTGTAGGACTTAAAACACCAGCCACTTACTGACAATAGAAATAACTTCATAACACGGGTGAGGATCTGCACAACACTTTTGGCCTAAAAATTACTGATCCATTAGAGCTTTAACAAAAGCAGCCAGTGATTCATTACTCAAAATGTATCTAAATGTTTGTGGACTATTGTTAACCAGTAGCCTAATCAACAAAAACGAAGAGGAGTTACTGAGCAATGTTCATTCGCTTAATGACTCACATGCAAATGTTATTCAAAAGGTCCTTTAGCTCACTCTTTCACTGCAGAGTTCATTTGAATATGCTGTATTTGAATTATTCTTTTTTGATTAGCCTACATTGACTGAAGGTGCATGTTACATAGTGGTAACACGAGAGTGGTCAGGGCTGGCCCAGTGCTTGGTGCATGCAGTAGCAAGTCCTTGGGGTCAGAAACGTAAGCACAACCAAAACATTGATGGAGAAATTCCTTCTTTCTTATAGACATACAGAAAAAATTACAAGACCCTGGAGACTGGGCACACAACCACATCTGACTGTGTTGTCCCCAGCCTGGTTGTGTGAGCAGCTGCTGAGTTGTGTTTGTTTGAATCTTTACCTGTATTATTTCTCAGGCTCACTGCCTAAAACTGAAAGCATCCATGTACACGTGTCACAGGGTTTCTTGCTATGAATAGGACTGAAGTTAGGGGCAGAACTGGAATGGAAACAGCCCCACAGGATACCTTGGGATGATCGGAAGCGTGATATCAACTTACGAGAATGTGTGGTGTCAGCTGATTTTGATGCACAGCCAGCAGACGGTGCGTGACTCGCCACTCCTCTCCCATATGCACACTTGTGCCTTCTGTGGATACAGCACTGTACCACGCAGGCTGACGGCATTTAGTGAAGAGAAAAGCTCTGATGTGCCTTTGAGGAAAGTACAGAAGATTCTCCAATTGTACCTTCTGTTGCACATTTTGAGCAAGCATGTTTAAGTCGCCACAGCTTTTAGGTGAGTTTCACCAGCCAAGCGACGTAACTGGAAATGTTATGGTATGAATTCTGCCACTTTGGTTGTCTCACACTGTCTTCCTACTAAAATTATAGCCTGTCCTCTGTGACAGATTATGGGACCTAAGCACAAACATGGCTTTTGCATCTTATGGTGCTATATTTGTAGGGAACCTGGTACTCTGCAGGATTTTCTGTGTCCCAAGGCACCTGACTGATAGCTGTGCATAAAAATGAAGCTATAGATTGTGCTGAAAATTCTGCATCTTTTGTTTTCCTGTAGGAAAGCTCAGAAGAAAAATGAAAATATTTTCCTATTTGAAGGTTTTTTTGTGGTGGTGGATTTTTATTTTATTTCAAAGAGAAATGAGGAAAATTAAATCAGATTTTTTTTTTTTTTTCAGAGAAATACCTTAGGTAGAAACTGTTTATCTGCTTATTCATTTATTTTAATAAAGAAGATTTGTTTCAAAAAAATCCCCATCCAAATGCAATTATATATTGGGCATTATTATGAGCGAGATACTGCAAAAAGTATGGCTAAATAGCTAAAGGTGATTTTAAAAGTGAGACAACATCACAAAATATAAATGTAGCTTTTAGATTGACAGAAAACAAACAAAAGGTATACCCACACACATAAATAAAAGAAGCCATGGCCTGTTCTTTACTCCCGTTTCCATCTCCCCCCTCCTAAAAAAGATACTGCTCCTGCAACAAGTCCTGCTGCCATATCCCCCACCTGAGCTAGTGCTGGCCATTCCAGGCACTTCCATCTCTGAGCCTCTTCTTGTAGTTACAAGTGTGGGTGGAATAGACTATAGATGGTCACAGGCCCCTGTTTAGAGCCATGCCCTGATCCTGCTTAGTTTCTTAGTGAAAATGTAACAAAGAAAGTAGTTTTCTGTGAAAATTTTGGTAGCGGTTCAGTTTACCTGCTGAACTTGCTCCTCAGTGACTGCAGAGTTTTCTTATGTGGGAGAGCCTCACTACAGATGAGCAGAGCACAAGAAAATGCTTTTGACCTGAAATAGGAGTGGCACGTTCTAGATGATCGTTTTTAATAGAGTGTGAATCACCACCAAGTCATCAGAATATAGCAAAAAAGCATGAGAAAATTCTGTCAATAGAATGATATTTCCATGGACTATTTTGTATGATTACAAATTGCATTTGCTGTAATAAGTTACAAATGTAATTTATTACAAGTTAACATCAGGACTGAGACAAGTCATTAAAAATGTATAATATACAGAATTTTGTTTCTCCTGATGAATGTGAAGTTTCTGAGCTCAACTAGCCTCATTAGTATGTGACAGTGCCAGGAGATACTTTGATCCAGAAGGCTAGATATACATGCTGTATGCCACAAACACATTTTAGTTTTAATAACAATCCAAGAGGTTCAGCATATTGCTTAATAAAAGATCAATGCAGTAATATGATTAACCACTCTGTGTTGCATTCTTTCCATTTGTGAGAAAAGATAGTTCAGGCACTGCAATGCAGTGAATAGCAAAATGACTAATTGACAGGCAAGATGAAGGTTTTCCTAAGGGTTTTTTCTTCTTCCCCGCCCTCAAGGCTTTCTTTGTTGTTAGAATGCTGTTAACTCTTTTGTTTAGGATCTCTTACCTTTAAACAGGCTTGTGGAAGAGCTTTTCATATTTTTTAGCAGTAGATTTACTTGCTGAGTAAATATAGCTGATGAAAGAAAAGCTGGTGATCCATAAAAGACCAGGCTGCAGGGATCCTCATTAATCTTCCAATAGTTTTTGCTGTCATTCCTCTTTAAAGTTCCTTGCCTTGTAAAGTGTTTGTGGAAAACGTAGGAGCACTTTTGCCTTCCATGAAGCAGTGATTTCCAGCTAGATCCCGACAAAAGCTCTCACTCCCTTTCAACTAGTTTTTACTTCAACAGTGTCATTGGGCAGAGTTCTCAGCTATGAAAGGGGAAACATTGTTTAACTGAGTTTTACAAAAGGAAGAAAAAGAAAAAGCCAAGTTTCTTGTTATCTGATGATGGTAATGTGGCTACATCATTAAATGTATAAGATAAGTAGGATACAATTATAAAATAAATTTTTAAAAAATAGAATATATTCAAATTTAAATAAGAGACTGTCCTTTGGAAATCTTGACTTCTCTTGCAGAGATAATGAAGCATATGGCATGAAATTGAGAAAGTTAATATAATTAGCTGTGATGGATTATGGTAAAATCATGAGAATATTAGCTTCTAAACGGCAGGCCTCCATCCTATTTCAAATTTGGGATTGCTGAGCTGATAGTCTCTCAGCAGGGCTCAAAGCATGGTCTGCTTCTCCTGAGGATGGTTAAACCGACTCGTGTTCGGATTACATCTCCTATCCTGTCCAGCGTTTTAGTGCATCCATCAGATGTGCTACCATCAAGTCTTCAGCCCAGGGAATCACTGAATTATGTTTTGGGGTGGAAGGGGCCTTAAACATCATTTAGTTACAACCCTCCTTCCAAGGACAGGGGAACTTTCCATTGGACCATTTTGCTCAAAGCTCCTTCCAACCTGGCGTGGAATACTTCCAACTATGGGGCATCCACAATTTCCCTGGGAAACCTGTTCCAGTGTCTCACCACCCTCACAGTAAAGAATTTCTTCTGAGTATCTAATCTAAATCAATTTCTTTCAGTTTAAAGCCATTCCCTCCTTGTCCCATCATAATTTAAAAGCCCTTATTTAAAAAGTCCCTCTCCAGCTTGCTTGTAGGTCCCCTTTACTACTGGAAGGCTGCTGTAAGGTCTCTCTGGAGTCTTTTCTCCATGCTAAATAACCCCAAACCAGGTCTTTCTGTTGGTCTTCACAGGAGAGAGAGGTGCTTCAGCCCTCTGATCGTCTCTGTGGCCATCTGAACTCGCTCCAGCAGGTCCATGTCCTTCTTATGTTATGGACCCCAGAGCTGGTCACAGCTCTGCAGGTGGGGTCTCACAAGAACAGAGTAGAGGGCAGAATCCCCTCCCTGGTCCTGCTGCCCACGCTGCTTTGGATGCAGCCCAGGACACGTTTGGCTTTCTGGGCTGCAAAGTGCACATGCCTGGGTCATGTCCAGCCTCTCATCCATCAGCATCCCCTAGTCCTACTCAGAAGGGCTGCCCTCAGAAGTCATATAGAATAATTCAAGCTCTTTCATGGACAAGAGAGAAAGGAATTAAATGATTTAAAGGCTCCCTTTGTTCAAAAAGTAAGAAGAAACACAAACCACCAAAATTCAACCAGTTTGCATCAGACTAAGGGGAAAAATTTTTTGCTGGAGGAAGAGAGATATAATCTTAGTATCTCCACATTTTCAGTAGGGCAGTGCGAAGGCTTTGAGACAGAACATATTTTTGGTCCTCTTTCAGCTGTATTTGGCACACTTATTTTCAGATCTGGGTGAAAGTATTTCAGTGGATCAATTTTTCTAACAAAATGTAAAGCCTTAGGGAACTGGAAAATATTTGATCTTGGATTAAGTTTAATAAAGATTTTTTGGTGAAGCAAAAAAAATTTAAAAAAAAGAAAAAAGGGAGAATAAGAACGCTGTAATATTCCAGTTCAGCATACCTGACACAATCTTCTTTTTTGATGTGAGCATCACTGAGAAAATCAAGAAAGCCTCCTTATAGCAGAAGTGGTGATACTTGCCTCTGGTAGCCCTACTGCTGAAGCCTTCTCTGGGACTGTGGAGGCCAAGGTTTTGACTTATTTTCTTTTTGAACTGAAGCAGAAACAAAAATTTATGAATATTGGCAGTTGATTGCTCTTTCTCCAGTCTCCCACGTGACAACTTTTCTGTTTTTTGTGTAGTACTGAGATTATCATCAGGCACAATCTAAAATTAAAGAGGCAGTTTTATGTGTCTTAGATTTATACCACTAAATGATAGTAATTTTGTTTAAACCATTTTCTAGAATCCTTCTATAGTTAATGTCAGGTCAGCAAAACAGTCTTAAGACCTATCGAAGGATTATTTTGAGTTCTGAATCTTGTTTTGTTCATGGTGAAGGGAATTAAGATCATTGCCTAAAACTTTGTGTCTTTGTGGAGGTAGGGTAAGGTTGGGTAACATGAATCCCTGATGGGGCATCTTCTCTTCTAGCAAATCCTAGACTTACTTTCATTTTTGTTCTGTGCCCTAGTGAATAGTTGTTCATTCGTACAACTGGCAATAATTAAAAAAAAAAAAAAAAACATAGAAAAACACAGCTCTAAATGAAGAACTTACATTCTTCTAGGAGAATGAAGATGTTAAGAGGAGAAGACTATCAAATACTCTGAAGGAAATATTTATTCTTCTAGAACAAACTAAGTGTTAATTTGTCTCTGAAATTTGATTTTACTTTCACTGAATTACCTGTACAAGTTATCTATCATTATCCCCAATGCTATAAAATAAGATTATATAATAAACACAGCAAGATAATAATGTGTTCAAGAGATGCTTAATAGATGTATCTATCTTGGTAACATAAAATAATGATGGTCTTTTCTATTATTTGGCCTCAAAGTGATCTGGAAACGAAAATTTCTCCTATAGAAAAGAAGTCAGATCAGTCACATGCAGCAAATATTTGGGGTTTTACAAGCAAGCCCTCAACAGCTACAGAAATGGCTCTATGGCAGACTGGCTTATTCAGTGTATAGGTCAGCCTTAGACAGATGGCTAGTCCCTGAGAAAGCCTTCTACACTGAGTTACAGGACTGCCTGGGGCAAGCTCTCTTCATGGAAATGAGCTCACCTCTTCCTCCATTCCCAGATTCCTAATTTTTGGAAACACCTGTTCCTTAACCTGGGGCTTCTTAGCTCAAGAGAGTTACTTCAGCTCATTCCTTTGTAGCCTTGCCTTTGTGTATATATCTTTGCCTTCTGGGTAGAGATGGAGGGACCTTTCCATCAAGGAAGAAGGCATTGACTCTCTGTGGTGAGATTTGGGGCTGTTTGTGAAGAACACACAGGTTCTGATTGTAATTCAAACTTGCTCCCACTGCCAGCAGAATAAACAAGACCAGATACTAATATTAACTGTTATTTGCAGCAACCATTAATACTGTGGTGCAGGACCTCCATGATAAGGCAATTATGATCATAAGTGAAAGTCCATGCCTCAAAGACCTGTAGTCTATTGACTAGAACCAAGGAATAGCAAATAATAGCCACTGATAAAACTTTAAAGGAATAAATGGGCTCAGAAAATCAGGAATGTTCACATAATCCAGTCACTAGCGAGCAGGAAATGTTTAGGAAAGACCTAACACAGTCTTGATTCACATTTTAAAAATCACCAGTTCAACAAGGCCTTTACATTTTATCTTCTGGCTCTCTGGGACAGAAAATAACCCAAAACAAAACATTTAAATAGTGAAAAGTACCCCAACCCCACACAAAACAAAAGAAGACTATAATAGCTTTTTTCACTGTTTAGTTCCAAGGTATAACAAATAGGACCTGAAGGAAATTGAGGCTGAGTGTTATGTTCTGTGAAAAAGACCAGTTCACTCTAGAGGAAGCTAGTTTTGAGCTGTGTGGACATGAGGCACCCAGCACAACTTGGCTTGCAGGTCACCAATTGCTCTCTGAGGTGAATCTCTTCAGCAAGTTCGCTGAAGCCTCATTCCCTCGTGGTGCAAAACACAGCACCACCTCTGCTGGAGAATTTTGAGATAATCAATATGCTAAGTCCTATTCTCCTGTTTTAAAAATACACAAGTGAAAATAGAAATGGGAGGGTAAAACCTGGGCGAAATAGATCTTCTAGGGGTTTTCAGGAGAACCAGTCAGTTCTCATACCACAGTTTCTGTTCTGTGCTCTCACTAGATAGTCTGGGATGTTGTGTGACTGATCTGGCCAGGTCCATCTCCTTCACCACTCTTGCTGAAGCTAGGGTGAAACATCTGGGCTGTTCTGCTTTTGCTGCCATTCTGATTGCTCTCAGGATTGAAAAACAGAAAGGAAGAGAGCAAGAAGAGGGACAACAACAAGAATCTCAGGAAAACACAGAAATATGCTGAAGGAATGAAAGAGGATAAAGATCTCTTTTTCTGTATTTGTAACTCCATGGATCACTTATCAGGTGTCCTTTGTAGGTACATCCTGCTGATCATGAGTGCCTCATGGAAGTGTTTTGATGACAGTGGTGATAATAACAGAAACAGTAGTAGCACCTTGGTTTTTTTTTTTCTTTTTCCTCAGACTCACTACAGAGGCCATTTGAGAGGAAAAGATTTTCTTTTAAAACTTTGAGAAGTAAGGTTACAGATGGAATATAATATCCCAGACTATTTCATTCAAAATTTAGCTTCTTTTCTGTAATATTCATTTTGACTCATTGTTTTTTCAGTCTAACTCAATCTTCACATAGGTGCTGAGATTTCTAAAGATTCCTTGTCGTGTGAACAAGTTATTTTTTTCCCATTTTCATACTACTTTCCTCAAACAGTGGGTGTATTGTTTTATGAATTTTTGACTACTTTGAACAACCGAATTCAGCATTAGGGAAAATGTTCAGGCTCACATTTTTACAATAGGAAAATAAGGAAACAATAAGGCACATTGGCCAGCATTGCAGGCAGTTGGCTCAGCACTAGCAGCCAGACAGTTAGGAAGTATTTCGAAGGCATCAGGGAAAAGGAGAGGTTGAAAGGAAGACAATGAGTTGGGATTGCAGATGTTTACAGGGATACCTTTCCAAATGGGAGTTAAAAAAAAAAAAGATAAAGAGAAAAAAAAAAAGAGTACCTAACATAAAAGTTAAAAAACTGCCCTTACAGAATGAAAATGGCTAAGATAAGCCATGAAAGGCTTGAATGTTAAAGCAGGAGTCAGCATTCAATGCGAGAAAGAGGGAAAGAAAATTCAGGAGAAAGACTGAGAGGGATGGATTGAATTGGTCGAAGTGCCAAACTATAAAAAAGATCTTTACAGAACTATTTTGAATGTATTGAAAGAGAATGATTAACTGTCTTAGGTCCTGCGAGGATACTACGCTAACTGAAATGACCAATGACAGGAAACAGCTGAAATAGATAGAAAAGATAGAAAAGGTTTCAACCAAGAGATATTTCAAAATATTTAGACACATTCTGGAAATAAAGATCTAGGGAAAAGTCTAAATAGGCCTAAAACTACCTATTAATCTTCATTAAGCATTAAGCAAGTCTAAATGACTGTTTAGCTTTAATTGCTCATACTGATTTCTGTGATGGCTAGGTGATAGATCTGAGTGACAAGTCTTCTTTTGCTTTTTTCAGCAGAAAGGAAAAAATGGAGGAAGTCTTTAAGAGAAAGAACAAGATTCTATTTTAGCCATATGGAATCCAAGCTGACAACTAGATATCTTCAGGAATGTATCACAGATGAAACAGTATTTTGATTTGTACACGAGAAAACAGGTTTGGCCAAAGTAGAAGTGTGATTTGTCACAGCAGAGGAAGAATAAAATCAGTTTGCATCTGAAGATAAAATTACCTGTAGAGAAGGAAAAAGAAGACAGTAATCTAGAACACAGTTTGTAGTTCCAACACACTGAGGTTTCTCCTTTGATGACTGTACTGAAAGGTCAGATGTTAGAAGCAAGAGATGATCCAGGAAAGTATCACAGAAACTAACTGAGATGAGTTAAGGAGAGGTCAGTAATATCAAACACAGCTGATAGATTAAGATGAAACAGTGTCCGGCAAAAAGGAGTACTTAGAAACTGTAGTAAGAGTAGTTTCATTGTACATAAGAAGATATGTTGGAAAATAGTTCAGTTAAGAGAAAAAAATAAGGAAAATTTTATAAACAATGATCAATTAACTCTAAAGTAGAAGAAAGTGAGGTTTTTGGGTTTTTTTCAGTGGCAAGGTCACTGTTTGTGTCATTGGGAAGAAAACAGCATGGCATTGAGAGCTTGTAGATAATAGGAAGGAATAAAAACGATCAGTAGGTTTATGGGGTTAGAGGGAACCTAAGATTCAAAAGGAGAAAGAAGAAAGGGGCTTCTTCTGAGACAGGATAGTGGAACGAAGGGTAGGGTAGGAAAGCATGTTTTTTGTCAGATGATATTTTGTATGGGTACTGGTTCAAAATTATGTATCTATTTTCTTCAAACACAGATTGCCTTAAAATACTCTATTGGATTGTAACAACTTTCTTGTATGGTGCCATGAATTATTTTTGAGAAATTCTACAAAAATTAAAAAGGACAAACAAACTAGGTTTTACTTCCCACTCATTATATATAACACATAACAAGGTAATTCTTAAGAAAAGGATCTATTCAAAGCAAAGGGCTTAAACATTTCTCAGACTGCTATGATGGCACCAAGAATGTGTGGTAGTGACACAGAAGTAATTAGAAATATTAGAGTACATAACATTTCTTGAAATCCTCTCTTTAATTTTCAACCATCACTGAGTTTAGATTTGCATACTAGAAAACAGTCAGGCACAGCACTGGTTCAAGGGATTCTTTAGAAACCAGGCATTCCCCATGAGAAGCAATCTGCACACCTATATTTCTGGGCTGCATTCTCAATCGCTTTTGGAGCAAGGAGAGTATAGCAAAGTGCTCCTCAGCACTGGCAATGGATCCCGCATCACCATCTGTTACTAATTTTGGAGCTGAAGACCCCATGCATTCTTAAATCACTGAGTTTAAAAAATTGCATTTAACTGGTGTTAACCCGCTACAGGTAAAAATGTTAAAATTGCCTAGATTTGGGGCAGGATGTCACTGATGAATAGATTCCTAAAGATATATATCACCTGACTTGGATTTCTTTGGGGCAGAAGATGATATATTTTGTAAAGAATTGTTTCACACTGTGGTGACTGAGTACTGACATGGTCTTGAATAGCAATATATTGTAATCAGTCTTTGCTGTAACACCGTGAAGCAGCCAAACACTGAATTACCAGTTAAGTGTATGCTCTCAGCTGTGTCTGATGTATGGTGCTATCTGATCTGTGTCCTCACGATGTAATGGCTTTAAAAGGCCATCCATTCCTTTTCAAAGGTCGGCTTTTTTGGCCCTGAACTACTCTCTACGTCTTTTTGTAAGCAGCTCAGCGGGACTGCAGAGACAACAGAGGAGGAGATGACAACTTCCACTTCATTTGGTGAAGAGTTCCATAGTATGATAATAGTCCAGAGCATTGCTTGGGACTGAGTCCTTCATTCTAAGTTCTCTAACTCAGTAAAAATGGAGGTATTCTTTCAGTCTGAGTAATTTGCAGGTTTGCCTTCTTTTTTGCAGGATCTCCCAGGAGAAATACAACCACAAAGCACTGGGCCTGCTGCACCTGAGCCGTACAGATGGTCTGCATGTGCACATAAAATCAGATGGATTGACCTGCCCATATGTAGTCTATATGTCTTCGTTACTCCTCCAGCTGAGCTGCCAGGCATCTGGAATTCTTAAAAAAAAAAAAAAATCTCCAAAATACTCAAATTCCACCTGGACACCATTTCCAGGAGGAAAAAGAGGACATTTCAGGAAAAACCTGGACATTTGGCAGCCCTAGTACAATCAGAATTGTTAACTAAGAAAGCAGCCAAATAAAATAAGTTGTGTATTCTGTATTCTCTGTCTTGTGCTGAAAATGTAGCATACCTGTCAGTGTGATTTTAGGGCAATTCTTTATTTTTTGTCTCTTTTATCATGGAAATTATAAAAAAAAAAGCATATGTCTCTTACAATATATTGGGTTTGCAGTCTTCAATGTCTATATTTTCTATAACATGAAATTATATTTTTCCTGTACTTCCCAAGGGTCATTATCACATGTAGTATGAATGTGTATTCACAATAATTTAAAATAGCTACAGGGGATCTGCAGCTCCTATTGCAGTTACAAAGCAAGCTCACTGAACACTTTTTCAATATCTTCATGTTTTATATATATAAAACACAGTCACTACTTATGTTACTTTGCAGCATTAAGGTAATGACTCCTTTAAACATGGAAACACTATTGTAATAATAGTACAGATTGAATATTATGAACCCACAGCACTCAATGCAGAACAACTATCCCAATGGCAAGCAACTACTGAGAGTGTGCAATAGTTGCTTTAAAACCACAACATATTGCCCAATTTAAACTACTTAAACTGATTATTCTACATTCCAGGCTAATTGCCTGCAAAATTTCATTATAAAAATCACAGCTGTTTTCTCGGGCTTGTGTGCATGGGATTTTGTTTGTTTTGTTGGGTTTATTCATTTGAGAAAAGAGAAATATGTGTCTGAAACAAATTTTTTTTCGGTGTTCAGGGCAACATTTATTATAAAACGTTTAACACAGAATCAGTTTAAGCCTATTAAGCCTTAGTGCCTAAGCTTCCATCCACACCATCTCTGTATGTAGACACTCACCAACATGTTGCTACGGAGGACGCACCAGTGCATCAATGCCTAAACACACATATGGCTTCAAAGCATATCGACTTAATCTGGGCGTAATTTATATTAAAAAATGGACAATGCCTATTCTTATTTGCATATAAAAAGCCACAGACATCTTCAGATATGAATCAGAAAACCCGTTTGGCATCAGTGGAAATATGTGATCTAAAACTAGCATATGGTCCACAGTTTGTGGAAAACAAGTGTTCTGGTCACACCTTTCTTAAAAGGCACACACATAAATCTCATATTTTGTACTTTCACTGAGTGCAAAATGCAATAAATTTAATTATCGAATAAATTTTGATATTCTTTGTTTTGGTCTGTGTCTCCATCCAGAAAGATTATGTTTTGTTTTAATTGAGCATTTAGAGAGACTAATAACTAACGTTTTGCATAGAATTAAACACTGATAAAGAGCTAAATTTACCAGAGGAAGATATGACTGATGCCTTAAAAGTCTACTTCTGTTACCTGTATAGACAAGGGTAAAAGTTGCTGCTTTACAGGAATGCCATTAGCTGCAATAGGAACAATAGTGATCATGGTATGTGAGCGAGATAAGACTGGGAGTCGTGCCTTATATAGTAATTACAACCAATCAATGAATCACTTATTTCTGTGCCATCTCTCCAACTGCAGGCAGTGTCAGCTCCCTCCATAAAAGGCTGAGAGTATTCACACTGTAACTGCAGCTGCTACTCACCCAGTGGCTGGAGAGGGTTTTCTGGCAGAGACTATTTAGTGACTTTTCAAAAACACCTGCGTGACTCAGAAGTTTGAAAGTGGCTTAGACACTTAGGAAAGTCAATAGAAATTATGCACCTCAGGGCCAGATTTTTAAAGGCTACTATCTTCCATTGATTACAGGAATTAGGAACCTAAATACCTTTACAAATCTGGCACAAGAGGCTAAATCACATTTGAAAGTCAATAGGAATTAGACTTCTAAGTGCCTAAATCAAATGAAAAAAAGACGTGTTTTAGGAGTGAGACTCTTTATAATTGTATTCCCGCTAGTGTAACTGCAAATTATGGGTTCAATTATTCCATTTAGGCACAGCTCAGAGGAAGAAAGTGGTATGAAGTTGCAATACCCTAGAGGAAAGCAACCATTCCTAAACTCTTTCAGGAGATGCAGAATACTGCTTCATGAATTTTAGGCTTGTGAGAGAAAGAAATCATGGTTTTGGTTTAGGCTGTTTTCTTTAAACCATCAAGATAAGGAGTAATGATATTATTGGTCTTTATTTATATTTATAATATGTTGTAATTTTTAAAAATTGTACTGTTTGTTATTTCCTACAGTTCTGAAAACTGATATAATACTTAACAAAAATAAAACACGACTCTAACAAGGTTTGTTTGAGTCAAAGAACTTATAGTATAGGGACCAAATGACATCATTATTTGAATGCTCATGTGTGTGCCCCTAAGAGGTAAATCAGTTGGATTAAGAAGTTATATTTTACTCAAGTACTCATTGTGAACAAACGTAGCAAAATATCACTGTAAGTAGATAGAGACAAAAAATATATAAAAAAGGAATACACAGAAGTGAACCAAAGAATAAAAAATAACAACAAGAAAGTAAAAACATTTTTTTCTAATGCCTTGAAAGACAAAAAACTGTATAATGGTGACAGAGAATTATTTTGTTTATAATATTGTCATAATTGCATAGAAGAGACAACCTACCACTACCAATAGGGCAGTGATTATATGCAAAGGTCATCTCTCTTCACATTAATCAAGGAGTTAACAGTGATTGAGATGATTTGAGAAAATCCTGGAATGAGAAGGGGGTAATTATTCAGAGAAAGGACGAAAATAAACAGGAAATATCATGTATTGAAAAAATTAATAATGTGACTCCAAAATGAATATCACATTCATTTTTAGCATTATCTCATTCGGAGAAAAAAGAAAAAAAGGTTCCATTTGAGCTATCAGTGCCGCATGCAACAATCTAAATATTTTTGAAGTCCTCATTTGGAAGACTAATAATGGGAATTGAGGATGTTATATAAAGGAAATTATGTAAAGAGGCCTATAAAATCACATACTGTATAGCAAAAGCAAATTGGGAACTGTTATTCACCAAGTCTCACCATGCACCAGTTAGGGGAAATCATTGAAATTATCAATTAGCAAGTATAAAGCAAAGAAAAGGAAGACTGATTCTTTTTCACACAAAATATTGGTACATTCCATTACTTTTTTGATGTATACAGTCGTAGAACTGAAATATAAGGTCAGTCAAAATGAAGAAGAGGGCAATCAGCAATTTTAATCCTGTTAGCATAGAGGTTAAATCTGAAAATCTCTAACTTTGATGACTTCTTGAATCCAGGTAGAAGGCAGGTAGAAGAGGAAGCTAGTGGAGAAAAGAGGAAAATAAGAGGACCAGAAGAAAGATTACATGTATCCTATTACTATATTCTTCCCTTAAATTACTATATTCTTCCCTTAAATTAGCTGCCAGTGTTCTTCTTGGTTCTTTTTCTTGTGGACAGATTCATGTCTGACTAAAATGTCTTTCCCTGAAACCTGAGCGGGGAAGACAAATAAGGAGAGAAAACCCACTCTGGAGCTAGCACAGAAGGATTGTGGGAGAAATAATAAAGAGAAAAAGGAAGGAGGGTAACAATTAAGGATCACAAACATAAGAGCAGGGAAATAGAGGGAGACACCAAGCAGAGTGCCCCAAAAGCACTCATCATTCCTTGAAAGTATCATCCAAGGACAGGTGGGCCCTGTGATGTATGGAAATGTGACAGGATGAGGCAACATTTATAGTGTCTGCAGTTGCCCCCTATCCCCATGCAACTTCCTTTTCCTGGTGCCAGGAACGACCAGCGCCAATAGGAAGGTAATGAGATGCCAGGGCATGGTGCATCCTCAAGCCTCACAGATATAAAGAAAAGGAAATGGAGAAAAAAATAACATCAAAAAGGGGGTCTTGAGGAGGCGGAAGAGCGACTGCAGGTAGTATTCACAATATACACTTTCACCAGGGTGTGCCTCTTGCTGCGGGAGTCATGGGGACACTAAGAACTGCTCCATGTCCATGAACGTACCCATGTGTGGACAATTTTCCATTAATTCACAGTGAAATGTGGAACGTGCTGCTCCACAGTCATATTTTACCAACTTGATAATTATAGAACCTATCAGTTAGTGTCTAGATGGAGCGCAAATGCAAGGAAACAGAGTTAAAGAATTGTATCTGGGTGTGAGGAGTTGTTTTCACAGGGCAGTTAAGAGTCAGACATCAGGCAATGGGGGCCCACACATACCCACTGACTGTAGTCCAGTTGGTCTCCAACATTGCTGACACCCTTCTTCCATACACGAAGAAGATCTCTACCACCTACATACCTGTAGTGAAGGGCTCAGCAAGATTCCCCTTTTCTGATGTCAATAGAGAACAGAGTTACTTCATAGAACCTACAGATCCTATTGGCATGTGAAGTGGGGAACAATGACATCAGTTAGACAAAATTTTGGTCTTAGCCTGACAGTCCTTACTTTTTCTTGAAGTTCTCACCCTTTTATGCAATAAGTCCAAGCTCCCTTTATAGCCAGTGTAGAGAGAGAGGCACCTTCAAATAGTGTTTTCTTTAATTCTGGAAACGCCTTTCCCTCATGCTAGGGTGATTAACCTAGGTGTCTGGAAGAATATTATGTAGGAGGAAGCTGTTTATACGTATTGAATACTGAAGGAAAAAAATTCTTATTGCCTGACTTGGTGCTGATCTGATATGAGGGTGGGTAGCTTTCATAATGCCAGGTCTAGCTCTCAGATTGTAGTCATAAAAATAAGCTTTCTTCAGCGTTTGGTATAAAGAAACATTTAGTACCCTTTCAGGCTCATTTTTTGCAGGGCATAGAACAATAAACAATTTAAACTTTATTTGTACTGCTCTATTAATACAATAAAGCCACCCTCTGAGAATTTCCAGTATTGCAACACTTCCACAGCAAGTGCTTCATTTCCCATACAAAATAAATCAGAAGTCATATAATGCTGCAACAGAACCCTGTCAATACCAGTTAAGAATACAAGGGGATTTATGAGGTGACAGCCTTCTGATTCCTCAACACAAGGTAACTCAAATTACTCCAAGGTTTGATTTAAAATCAGTGACCCATGAAGTTTACTCCTTTAATATTATAAAAACTTGCTGCTAATTATCAGGGCCATTACTGTCAACAAATCATGACTTAGAAAACTGAACCTGGGACTGTCTACTATCCTATTCATATACAGAAGATTTATAGTTGCAATTCACATCCTGTCAAATCCTTTCATCTGTAAAATGACAGGTGTGATTTACGCATGTCACTTATCTATTAAATTCAGTGAAATTCCAGAGCTGAATTCCTTCATATTTCTTTTAACAAGAAAAAGTAATTTCAAATAATTTTTTTTCTGGTGAAATGAGCTATCCACATTAATTGAGAAAACATTGTTTGTGGATTCCACAGTTGTAAACAGAAAAGTAATTAGTGTTTGAAAATCATACCGCCTCAGTTCTTGTCATTTTGAATACTTAACTGAGTGTTGATCTTGCAAATATTTGTGTATGTGAGTACTATGATTAAGGTTAACAAAGCATCTACAGCTTGGTAGATTGGATCATTTTGTGATATATCCTAGCATTTCAGTTGCTGCTCATGAAGCAATCTCAAGGTATAATCAGTCACGAAAGGACTTTTTTTCTTTCACGAACCTCTAAGAGGAGATTTGTAAATTTTGTTCCTAAATCTCATAAAGTATTTTCCTTTTATTCAGATTGCTCATGAAAGTTCTGTTAAACATCTGAACCTACCAGTTATTAAACATATTTATGTTTCTGATTAATATTCAATTTCTAACTTCAAAAAAGCAATCATAAAAAGTATGAGAATTCTTTTTCCTTTGGGAATTTCAACATTTCCCTCCAACTAAATGATCATACATTACCGAATTGCTAAATTGCTCCTTACAATTCATCTCTTATGTTGCTTACAATTATATTTTTCTTTCGATTATTATTTTGCTTTTCTACGTAGGGCAAACAAGGTTTCAAATAGTACTGTAGAACTAATTAATCCTTTCTGTTTGTCTGTGGTACACAAGACTGCCATTGTATTCAGAATATGCTAATATTTCTGTCAACTTGCTTTTGTCTCCTTCTCCCATATCATGGCCTTTAAGTACTATAAGCTATAGATTGTTTTTGATTGTAATAAACAAGAGTCATAAAAATTCTTATGGCATACAAGGATTTTTCATGACCATGTTTATTCACTTAGTAAATTCAGCTTTTCCATGACTTTTTAAAATGGATCTAAAGAAATCGTTCATCATTTGCTAAGAAATGCAAAAATAAACCCTGTCTTGAAAGAAACTGAATCCCTTTCCTCCTCATAGAATCATTACGTTAATACACTGGATTAGGGACTATAACCAAGAGGTAAAATTTGTTAACATTAAAGGAAAACATCTTTTCCTTTTGTTCTTGAAATAGTTCATTTGTTTTAATAGAAGTTCAGTAACCTTCCTGCCTTGCACGAAACAGAGTTCCAAAGTATGTGGTATTTATACATGTAATTCCCTTTAGTACTAATTAAAACATAGAATTATGTGTGCAGGATTTTCCCATGTGCCACCTGGTGAATTGTTTCTGATAACAAGTTTCCAGTCTGGGGAGAATGCTGCATGCAGAGGACAGCATGGAAAGAAGCCCAAAACAACCGAGAAAATTTAATGAAGCTATTAGAAAAAAAGTGAATGAGCTTTACTGGCTGAAGAGGAAAGAGTATGGTGGGGTACGTCATGTTTTTGGGAAGTATTCACTAAGTATTTAAAGAAAAAAGTAGTAGCTTTTGCTTAGTGGTGTCATTAGTTCCTGTTGGGTAGCTATCATTGAACCCTTGAGAGCTCCACACTACTGACAGATACATATCCATTTCTTTTCACTTCTCACTCAGCAACTGCACCCAGCTATGGCATTCAGCAGATTCTTCTAGAGCCAGATCAGTACACAAAGTCTGCAGAAAATTATCTCAAATAAGAAATAAAGAAAGGTAGAAAGGAAGAAAGAAAGAAAAAACGAGAGAAAAGCAGTAAGGGGAGGAGGAAAAGAGAAAGGAAAAAAAGAGAATGAGAATGGGAAGGGCCTCTAAGAATATATTTTCCTTTGCTGACTATAGAGAGATCCAAACGATTAATAATAGATAACTAATTGGCAGACAGCTAAAAAAATATGAGATAAACTTCAGTCTTAGTGGAATAGTGTTCAAACCAGGTGCAAGATAAAAGAAGAGAGTTTACATCAATTATTTTGCATTGCAATAGACCACATGACCATTTGTTTTGGATCTCCTTGTTCTGTATAGTGAGATAAAGAGATATGTATTTGCAATGGGTCACATTGCCCTGTAGAAAGATAAGACACAGGCACACTTTTCGAATCCTTCCCCACATCCTGACTAAAAGTATCTTTGTCAGATGACAATGTTGCACTCAGCTTTCTTATGGAAAAATCTTTTTTCTGATACGAGGGATTGTCTGTACTCCCGCTTTGCTGGATTGTCTCTTCCCTTCCCGATAGCCCCCATTCCCAAAACTCTGTAGGACTTCTCGTAGGACTTGGTGTACTCAGGTAACCCTCTCAAACTGCCTCTTGTCCCTATTTATAATCTACCCTTTCTACTGATCCTACATGAAGTGCTAATTTGCTTCAAAACTGTGGATTAAATTTCCCAAAACTTTATTATTATTATTCTAGTTGTTATTATTAATAATATTATTATTATTATCTATTTGCAATGCTCTGGATTGCTCTGCCTCTGTTACACCTTTTACCCTGGTGATGTAAAGCCTTTCTTCACACAATGTGGCTAGAAAGCACTTGCACTATACCAGTTAATGCACTTCCTCCAGGGACACTTCCAGTAGCAATGAGATTCATGGTTAGTTCTGTTTCTAGCCTTTCTGCCAGGAACGGCTGTGGCTTCTTCACAAAAGGCAGATATCTGGCTTACAGTCCCAGGATTTCCAAACTATGTAGCAAAGGAATAATCTTCCCCTTAACCCAACATAATGTGCCTATTTTGTTACACTGATTGGTGTTTCCTTGATTCAACTGGCAGTTATTTTCGTTGCCAAATTGAAGTCAAAGCTTTACAAAATATCTGTGATCAGATTTCTATTTTAATCCTTAAATTTAATCCTATAACATTATGTTTATTTATGGTTAATATGCAAGGATAGTTGAGTCATGTAGTATTTACAGAATCAATTCATTTAACATTTATTAAATCTGCATATTTTACTGTTTTTAAAACTCATCCACTTGAGAGTTTCTTGCAAATTTGATTAAATTGTTGCTTAGGAAAAGTGCTTCAATTCTCCGTTTTTCTGCACTTTTTTGAGGAGTAACTGGAACTGAAAATAGTACTCTAAAGTGCACTGATGTACTGCTAAGCAGTGCAGTATAATTGCCTAGCTTGTTTAACATGACACTCCTAATAATACGACCCAGATAGCATTTATGATATTTGAAATATGTCATGTTGTTGACTCATTTAATTCATCATCTCCTAAAGTACCTAGATCTTTTTGTCTAACTGCAAAGTTACTGATTCTCATATTTTATATGTATGCATTTAGTTGTTTCTTCTTATCAGGAGCAGTTTACCTAATCTCATTGGATTCTGTATTCCTTTTCAGGAATTATATCCTATTTATCATTGTTATAGTTATTTTTTATTATTGGCAGGATAAACATATCTATAATCCCTGGTCATTGTTATCAGAGTTCTGCAATACTGTTTACTGATGAGGTAGACACAGGCTCAGCCATTTACATCTGTCTTTTACCACCACGATATTTTGATTACTTTCAGCCATGTACTCATCTACAAATGCAATTAACATGTTCCCAACTTTAGTCTCCAAGTCATTAATGAAAATATTGAATGATATTGAAGCCAGAATGGATCCCTGAGAGACCCAACTTAATATCTTCTGCCAAGCTGATGTTGAGTCATTAATATTAGAGTGGAAGAATAATTCATCCTGACTAATTTACTGGATGAGCCTTATTTTTTCATGTTCTTCTCGCTAGCAATCAGTAAACATTCATTTAAATGAAAAATCCAGTTTTCATTAAAAACTTACCATAGAAATCTGTGAATACCACTTTTCTTTTGAAATACAGGAAATTGCATGGCAACGTATGCTTTAAACTGTGTGCGGTGACATCACTATTTAGGACCCCTATACAGAGAAGAGTCATAGAGCAAGAATCAAGCATGGAAATAATATTTGCTCTTCATTATTTCCTATTATGGATGTACACAATGGTTTCTCTGTCAGGGTCCAGCTACCCACTGTTCAACATTATTCAAAGTTCTCACTGATGCTGCATCTGTGCTAGTGGACTATACGTGCATGAGAACATTTCTGGGTGCTGAGGCCAACTGGCACGATGCTGCTCACATCTCTGGTAGCAAACTCTCCTAGCTTCATGTCGGGGTATAGCATGTGAGATGTTTATTGGGAAGGAGCTAGTCTGTACAAGCTCTATTCCCAGGCATGGTCGGGACTGTTGGCATGAGCCAGGTTAGTGCCAAGGAGCGTTCAAGTGTTTATTCACATCGACAACTGCATTCCAGCATCTGGAAATATTCCCAGACATGACTGAAATTAATGTGATAGGTACAGTTTAAAGGTCTACACTGAATGTTTGTGTGGCCCACTGATTTGTTTTAAATTCATATCCCATTGTGCTGTTAATTATACATCTTAAATTTGTCTTAAATTCTCTGTCTATGTGCAGACACGTCTAGTAACTACTTGGAACTGTTCTCCAGCACAGCTTTCAGCATTAGTTTTACCTTGGAACTTATTACTTGAGGAAAAATCAGGTCGTTCAGTGGCCAATGACTCCCTGCTTTTCAGCCCATTTTGTTGCCTTTTCTGTTGAGGCCTTTTACTAGGACTGAAGGTGAAGGTGATCAGCTACTGTTAGAAGCATAAAAAAACCTAGTAAATAACCAATTTTTTCTGCTGTAACTAGAAAGCAATTACATATCTCTTCAACTGAAAGGGAAGAGAGTGATGTTAGTGATTCATGGAAGTATTCAAACATGGAGCACCTTCAGTGTTTATCCTCGATATACTGAAAAGGCTGGTTCCTTCCTAATTTTCATGACGTTCCGTATTTTAATTTGGTCAACCTGATGTTTTCATCCAACAAACTATGATAGATTCAAACATGCTAAAATCATTTCAGTATCTCCATGAAGGTCATCTTGAACCTCAGTCTTGTTTGCATCTCCAATACTGAGCAATTTATTGTTTTAAGAACTTTCCATAACTCGTAGCAAAATGCACACACACACACATACACACACACACACATACAAAGGCCCTTTGTCTTGTACATCTTATTTGATGGTTGTTCTTTAGTAGCTTTTAAACACAAACTCCTTCTCCTTACCAAAAAAAAAAAAAGAAGAAAAAAAGAAAGGGAGAGATGAAAGATGAAGGTGGGATTTAACAAAAAGAAAAAGAGTTTGGAAGGAAAAGGATATTCAACAAATCATGGAAGAAGCATAGCCTTATTTCATCTGAATTTTGTTCCATAAATTTTATCCTTTCTTCTTGCCATGGACAGTATTTCCCTCCTCCTCAACATAATTCAGATGTTTTTTTGATACTTGCTTTAGGTGGTTTGATGTTTTGTTTGTGATGATTTCTTGCCAATATACGATTGCTGAATGACCAGATGTCTGATTCTTCTCAAAGGAGGTAAAGGGATAAGATGTATTTGCTTTTTCCCTCAGGGCAGACAATAATTTTGGGGTCTTTTCTATATCCAGATTCCAATTATCATATGAACTTTGAAAAGTTAAATTCTTTATTAAATTAGTTGAAATTGGTGAGAGACTTCAGAAGTTATTTGTAAGACAGACAGCATAGCAGCATAAGCCTTACTGCAGCAAGAAACTGGACTAAAATGATACATCTGGAATAGATATCAGAACTTCTGCTTATATATTCTTGTTATATTTTTATAGATTTCAGCAACATTTAGTTCATACAGTTCAATAATTTCCAACTAATAAACCTTAAATTTCTCAGTTTTATGTGATGTGACATACAAGTCTTGTTGTATGATTCTTTTAATGTTTTTCAGGATATTTTACATTATTAGATCTTGACCAAGAAATATTTATGTGAAATGGCTCTAAGCCAATAATATGCCTTTTGTTTAATAAAAATGCACAGTGAACATTTTAAGAGATGTCTGTGTTTAATGATGAATAAAACATTGAATGTTCTTTTCTACGGCCAAGTTGCTGTCTAGCTTGAGGTGCTAAACAAAGAGTAAATTTTGTGGTATCTGCTAAGCCTGGAAGTGGAAACACCAGAGAAATTGCATGTGCAAAGGGTTTCAGAGCAGGACAAAGAAAATGGTTTAGTGTGTAAATGAAGCAATAAGAGCAAAAGGTCCAAGGATCATTCAGGGTGACCAAGGATATTGACTCACAGGATGATTAAATTGAGGTTACTGTGCTGTCTTGGTGCTCCGTGCCTTATCCTTTTTCCTGTGGGTGCATTTCCCATGCATAGGACAGCTGGCTCCATGTGAGGCAGCTCCTGAATGGCGCAATTTTAGAGCTGGCCTTTTGCCTTACTATGCCAGTGGTAAGCTGTTCAAGAAATAGCCTTCATGCTGGTCCAGCCTTCCCAGCTGCAAGTGGCCGCATCAGCAAGAAGCAAGGTGAATAATAGCAGGAAATAGCTCCTTCAGCCAAACAAGTTTGATCTACTTGTGCTCATATGTCCATACTGAGATGGAGTGAGGTGAGAGTCAAGGCAAAATTTGAGGTGAAATGTCGAGCAGCTTTCATTCTAGCTTTTACCTCGCTTGAATTTTGGGAGTGCAAAGCACTTAATCACAAACAAGTCTTTTTTCAATCTTCCCTGCTTAACTTTTCCAGTTAAAAAATTAAAAAGTGCTAAGTCTGCTAGCCTTGGGGATTAACCCCTTTACATCTCAGGGCTCTGCTATCACAAAACTAATTTCTGGGGCAGTGGGACTTCTTCAGCAAGCAATGAATATTCATTTGTACAATTCTTTCTGAGATAAGATATTTATATATATTTGTCTAGCAGCATTAGTGGTTTGCGTGGCAAGGTTTTGGTAGAGGAGGTCTACAGGAGTGGCTTCTGTGAGAAGCTGGCAGAGGCTTTCCTTATGTCCAGCAGAGCCAATGACATCTGGCTCCAAGATGGAGAAGCTGTCAGCTAAGGCTGAGCCCTCAGAGATGGTGGTAGCACCACTGGGATAACCTATTTATGAAGGGGAAAAAGTTGCTGTGGAAGAGCAAATTTCAGCCAAAGAGAGGAGTGAGACTATGTGAGAGACACAGCTCTGCAGATGCCAAGGTCAGCAAAGAGGGAGGAGGAGGAGGTGATCAAGAAATCTCAGTGACAGATTTCAGGCTAGTATTACACTCTTAAAGCTCTATGATTCCAAACAGAAGGGGAAGAAGATTCTAGCTTGTTTATACTTGATTCCGACACATGCATTGTGTACTCCTTCTATACATAAAACATGATCGATCATGAACACAGCATCCAATCAGATCCATAGTTTAAGGTTTTAAAAATTGGAACTCTACAGATTTGCCAAACACACACACACACACACACAGACACACACACACATAGAAAAAAAAAACATAAAGCACGACTTAACCAGTGTTTTCTCAGCTGGGAACTGTCCAGGGCATCTGGGGCAGATGTTCAGCCAGCTGGAGAAGGCAGGGGGTAAGAAGAACGAAACACACTTCATTCCTTCTTGTCTTGAAGCATGCTTCCTCCCCAAAGTCTGCTTCGGCTGGGGGCCAGGGCAAAAAGCTGGGTGGTAATTGGGGGTGTAGCTGGGAAAACCATCTCTCTATACTTCTACAGATGAGAGGGAAAAGAAAGATCTTTTTGGAGTGGGACAAAAGAAATGAGAGACATGCAGAGTCTCAGACACGGGATGTATGGGTAACTCTTTCCAGAGTGGGAAATATGGAGATATTTGAAGGGATAAAGTTGATAGGAGAGGAAGAGACAACTAAAGAGTACTTGTGCTTTAACAAACTTGTCTACTGACATCAGTCTTTCCAGTAGAGAATCATAGTCCTCACTGTCTACCTTATTTTTCTGTTGGGATGTTTTCACAACAGTGTCCAAATCTCCTTGGATTTTTCTTTTCTCACCAGATTTCTTTGTAACTCTTTGTAACTAAGGTGTTCTGACAAGAGCTGTAGCTTGGCCAGCTGTCCCCTATTTTGTGCCAGAGGAGAACTGATTTCGAATCTTTCCAGACCTCATTTCCAAAGTTGCAGTTACAATGTCTGGAAAGAAACTAGAGTGAGGCTTGGTGCTCCTGGATATCTTTTCATATTATATGCAAACCTGAAAAGCTGTTTTCTGTCAAAAACACAGATAACACATGGCACAGATGCCATGATCGGCATCCTACTAAACCCTCCAGTGTTATCTTTCTGAACACTTATTTATCACAGGAGCAGTAGGGAGCTCTGGCTCAATGTAAGATTTTATAGCACTTGAAAGGACACTTAATCAGAGACTCATTTGTAATTTAATTTTATTATACTTAAAGATACTATAAATACGAATTTAGGGACTGAGGCTGCAAGTCTTTATTCATGCAAATAGCCCCATTGCACTCAAAAAGACTATTTCTGTGATTACGGAATGAGCTCTTAGGTTATTGGGAAGCTACACAGCTGTTAATCAGACAATATAATTTTCATAATAGTTATTCAGAAATGGGATCTATAGCCATGTCAAGAGGAAATGAAAAAATATTGAAATGGGAGGTATGTATGAGAAGAATTACAATCGTATAATAAAAACATTCATTTTTTTACAGTCTATAAATAAGCTCTGCTGTATGTCAATTGTCCTTCACATGCAAATCCATCTTAAAATTTATTTTTATTTTTGAAAAAAGAATTCCTATTCAGATTCAAACAGTCTATTTCTGTTTAATCATCTATAAGAGGCACTCCCTTAATTTTGTCCCGGATATTGGAATTTATTTTTAGTGCTTTCCTGTCGGTAAAACTAGGTCTATGTTAAAAAGTTACTGTGGCACCGGTGACAATCTTTTTATCTGGCATGATTACAGTGCCAGACTTGGTAACTGTCACAACTACAGTAGCAGAGGCTCTTCTGGTATAGACAGTACTCAGATATGTAGCTTTTGGATAAATGTTCTGTAAGTGATGTCTTTAGCACAGTGGGTGAATTGGTTAGTGATGTTTCAATAATTCCTTTTTTTATATGTCAAAAAAAAATTGTTTCATTTACCACAATTTGGTCTTTTAGTATAGAATACATTCAAGACTAGAAAGTATATTCATTTAATTTATTTTTAGCTGTACAGAATTTAGATATCTGTACTTAACCACCTATACAGGGAACCCACAGAAGATGGGAGGTGAGCCTTACCACTGGTATACAGTCACAGTGTCACAGAATAGTTTGAGTTGGAAGGAACCCACAGGGATCACAGAGACCAACTCTTAAATGAACAGCTCATACAGGGATCAAACCCACAACCTTGGAGTTATTAGCACCATGTTCCAACCAGCTTATCTCAGGCTCCTGTGTCCAGCTCCCAGACAATATCCATGCACTGCTGGGGGACAGCCCAAGCCAGGTATCATTCCAATAGAAGTTTAGGTGCAGCTCCCCTGCTTTGACAGACAAGAGGTTGCATGTAATTGAATGGAAGACTCAAAATTATGCCCTGCTGATTTGGCCCAGGCCACAAAACAGTCCATGTCTTTTTTTTTTGGACTAATATGCATTTAGTCTTAGCCTCCTCATCCAGCGCCTCTCGTCTCAATAGAGAAACATAGGTATTGCCAGTAGGTGGTTCAAACTGACTTAATATCTTAATTAGAATGATTACATGACCCATGGACTTCAGAAGGATCCATATCGATTAAGTTAGAACAGAAGTTACCTCAGTCAAAGTTCAGTGAGCGAAATCTTAGGCTGAATCTCTCATGGAGGCAACCGTGAAGGAAGAGCATTTTCCAGCTGAAATCTCAGTAGCAGCAGCCTAGAAGCTGTAGAATGAATGTGAAAAAAGGGCCAAAGACATTCATGCTACAGTGAGCTGTAGAGAGACTGTAAGGTTTCATGGGAAGCTGTGAGGCATTTGAAATCTGAGCGGTAATAAGTAGGCTTGGAGGAAATCAAAATAAGTAACTAATATGTGTAGATAATTGAATACTATTAGGGCATACTCTTACAGACTACTTAGGCTATTTAAAATATTAGTTGGACATATTTTTATGAGGTTTTACCAGCAACTCACTTGCACTGGTTTTAGACATTAATGAGATCATATGCTAGGTGAGGTACAGCTTTTGAAAAAGTAAAATGTGATGTATCATTTTAGTCTCTTGTCATTTTTCAGCGCTTGAAATGGATTGTTGTGTGACTGTAAAGGTGGAAATGTTCATTTTTCCAACAGGATTTTGAACTTGCTTCTTACTATTAAACACCCCAAATCAGACTACTGAGGCACTGAACCCAACAGATAACAGATTTCATCCTCGCTACATTATCTTTAACATATCCATTCATGACTCCAGCACCACAAGCCCACATCCAGAGGACTCCCACCACATGTGCTTCCTGTTCTTTGTACACTCTCTCTAAGGCTATTCCCTTCTGTATCCATATTTCATATGTCAGACTTAAAGGACAGACTTCTCAAATCACCTGACAACAGTGAATGACTTGTAAGTAAGCATACAGCTTGTAATTCATGCAAAAGTGTTTTTGTGGTGACAGCAAATCTTTACGTGTCCTTCCTGAAGGAGCGTTGTTGACATGGAACCATCAAGATTTGTGGATGGGTCTGTATGCAGTGATTGACAAAGTGCTTGTGCTGCTATTAGTAAATGTAGCTCCTCAGTGGCTGCAAAGGTACTATCAGAAATGCATTAATTCCCTGACATATTGCTGTCTGCTCTTACGGCTATGACATGCCTGACAGTTGCAGGATGGCAACTGAGCTGTTTCCTCCCCAGGTAATATAGTTAAGAGCTGTTCCTCATAAATGTCACTCAACCCCAAGCTAAGGGTGGCAAGAGGACATCTTGCACTATGGGGAAAGTGACCATAATGTCTTGGATTCACCACAGAACTTGCACACCTTAGATAGGAGTCCAAAGATGTACAACGCTTGCTATTCACGTATTTAACTGAGCAATGGAGCCTTCAACCTACTCTGAAGGCTGTGAACCCACAGTGCACACTATTAATCCAAGAGGCGACTTCTTCCATAAGACACTTATCTGAAGGAGTCTGTAGCAGTCACAATTCTTTATCTTCATAGAAGCTGAAAATAATCTGGGTTTTTTCACAAATGCTTGATAGTAAGAAAAATTAGTAAGTGTAAGAGTTCTACACAAACTACCCAGTACTCAGCAGAAATGAAGATGGCAGAGACTCGGTTGGAACACCTGAATTAACTCCTTTGAGATATAAGGACTTGCTCATAGTCGATTGCTACATTTAACATAATTATGAATTACTAGGGCTTTTAACCGATGGTTGGATATTTAAACCATGAGCATTTACACTAGAAAGCAGACAAAGTTTTTAACAGTGACATAAATCAATGGAGTAACTGGCTGCTGCACTAGCTTCTCAATTTTCTAGTAGATGCTGCATGACTGAATTTTCAAAGCAAGGTTGTTTTTTTTTTTTTAAACTGTGATTCAGAAGTTACTGAGCTTTTATAGCCAAATAACAGGTTTCCTGTATTTTGAAGTATGTTACTATATATAAATTTGTGTTTCTGCAAATACTATATATGGTCTGAAAATCATCTTTAAACAGCCTGATTTAGCCTCGCTGACTGCTAGCACTTTTTAGACTACAGTTACTACCTGTTGTCCCAGTTCTAAAATTAATTCGTGAAAGTTGCCTATCTTAAGGCGAGTTTGGATAATCTCAATTTTTCTTTACGATATCATAATCTGGGAATATCAGTGTTGAGGACAAAGAGACTAGAATAAAGTTCAAAAGCATAATCAGAGAGCAGTTGTCAAATAGCCTTCTTTCCAAGAAAACTTGGTCCTAGTTATTGATCCCTTTGTGCAAATGTTAACAAAATTTCTTATCCCTGAGCTAATGGATTCTATCCACTTGAAAGATAGATGAACAGCTATGAAAAGGACATCTGAACATGCAGAATATAGAAGGCTCTCTAGAGACTTGGAAAATGGATCAGTTGGAAAGCAAATGAATATGGACAAGTGAACAAAGGATCCTAATGGTTACGATGTACTGAGAATTAGGTGGACACTCTTTAGGGTGAAGCAGCTACTTTCATTCTTGAAGAGCTCCCATGCAGAATCAGTGCAAAGTAGAAGCCATACTGTAAACAGGAATAAAAATTGTCTCTTTTCTTTTAGTCTGCATCTCAAACTCTGTTTACTTTCTAAGGAATATTTTAAGCATAATTACTTTTTTTCTCAGAAACCTTGGGGGTTTTTTTAAGAATGCTGTTATAGGAATAATTTCATGTAAATATTCTCAAAAAAAAAACAGAGAGGCAAATAAATCTTTAGGAGAAGTAATGAAACTTTAAAAAATATTGTTAGTTTCATATTATTCTTGGCTTCAGGTCAGGGCTATAAGTGAAGGTGTGAATTACATCGTTGACAGATAAGAACCTAAAAGACAAATGTGGGTGGTTACAAGACCAAGCTCATGATGGTAAAAATAGTTCCATGACTAGTATCTTGAGTGCCTGTACAGCAGTGGGTGGACAGACACACACCATTCCAGATCCACCATTACATCATGCAGATCAGTTAACTATGTTTTCCATTTGTTTGGGTTTAGAGATCTAAGCATTTCTTTCTGAAATATGAAACCTCCTTCTAAAAATCTGTACATATGTTTATCAGCTTCAAGCTGAAGAGTCTAAATTCTGCCATCATTTGATGTTCTGAACACCCACTATAATTTATATTTTAAAAAGGTTATTATATTTTATTTGTGGTTTTCTATGTATTTTGTGCCAGAACTGTAAGAAAATATTCCCATACATAAATAAAAGAAACTTCACTGATATAATAACACGTAGGGCATGCACACTAATCTTTCTATAAATCATAGTATCTCAAAGCACTTTACAAATACCAATTAAGCCTTGTAGAGCATATCAGAAATTTGCAATTTGCCATCTCGTTTTACAGATATGAAGATGGACAGTTGTGATTCATGAGCTGTAGTGCATTTAAATGCAGAAACTCCGGATACTCACTGGTGATTTGTCGTGATACACAAGTGAATGCAAACAGTGAGTGCTGGTGACCATGGGATTGATGCCTCTGCTTCTGCCTGGTGCCTGCACAAAATGGCAGCAGCAGAAACCATGCACGTGGGTGAGGGCTGAGGCAAGCTGGAGGAACCTCCAGTAGATCACCTTGTATGGATAATTGAAGTACTGGGACTATTATTTATACCATGTAAGATACCCACCCCACTAAATTGTGCCCCAGGCTGTCAATACAAATAATTATATCTCTTTCTCCTAACTGAGGGTGAAGTCCAGATTATATGAAGATCATTTTCCTCTTCCTTAATCACACCATCCTCCTGAAGACAATACAAATTTCAGTTGCTTTGATCTGGGACAGACAAAAGTAGCATATTTTAATAACACATTAACTAAGATTTTAAGACAACTGTGACCACAACAGCTAGGTCTTCATATCAGGATTTTCATCATAACACTCAGCAGCAAGTGCATTGTCCTACACTTAGACACCACTGATTTTGTACTCTGAAACATATTTTAATTTTGTGTCATGTTTCTGTACTAGTGAGGATTATGAAATGGTGGGAACAGACAAATAGTATTTTGCTTTTCCAATTTTTTGTTTTATTTTATTTTGTTTTGTTGGGGTTTTTTTTTGTTGCTGTTGTTTTTGTTGTTTTGATTTGTTCTTTTTTTTTTTTTTTT
>VZRV01010155.1:1501103-1522511 GCA_013398115.1 Falcunculus frontatus | reverse complement strand
AGAGAAGAGAAGAGAAGAGAAGAGAAGAGAAGAGAAGAGAAAAGAGAAGAGAAGAGAAGAGAAGAGAAGAGAAGAGAAGAGAAGAGAAGAGAAGAGAAGAGAAGAGAAGAGAAGAGAAGAGAAGAGAAGAGAAGAGAAGAGCGAGAAAAAGATCTTAGTTCTGCTGGATGACAGGAAATGGTCTTGAACACCCTTGCTTTGTTATTGCTGAGCTCCACTGGAAGTACAACAGTTACGACAATTTTACTCAATCCCACAAGGGCTAAGTGTATCAATTTACTGTTTCCACAGCTGCAGGGTATTAAGTGCTGACTGCACCCAGTTCTGTGGTCATTGCACCCTGTTTAGCCATACACCAAGTCAAGTGTCAGACTACTACTGACAAAGAGCCTCTTTTTCCTTTAGGTTTTTGCATGCCAATGAGTACACATCCTCTTGCTCTGCTATCTGCCCATCAACCATAAGTTCCTCTAATTGACCATCACTAGCCCCTCTTAGGCTTCTTTCTCTCATTCACACCTAAACACAGTCACACGCATGAAAGGTAATTTCCTATTGGGAGACCTTGCTAAGCTTTCCCTTTGTAGTTTTTTTCATAAAGGTTCTTTCGTCTGAAACCTTCCAAATTTTGATCGGCAGTGAGGGTGAAGGAGAATGCTTAGGTAGAATTGCTGAGCTCTAAATAGGCATTAATGAATAATGGAAGAAGGGATTGATATACATTCTTAACCATTCTGTCTGACTGAGAAATTGCTGAAAAGTTATTCTGAGTTTTAGGTTTCTTTTTCCTTCATTACAAATTGCTGGAAGGGCCAAAAGCCATCCTTTCAGTTATTAGCAACAATTAAAGTTGTTCATTTGATACCCAATTACTTTGGTAGTCAGGAAACCCTATTCATTCTGGGCAGTTCAGTGTGAAAACCTGACAAAAATATAAAGAAAACTTGGGATGGTCATTATCCAGCAGTTTTTCAGACTTTGTAACACCACGTGAATATACCTGCAGCACTAGGATTAGGGCTCAGTATCCACAGTTTGCTTTCTTCTGTGTTCCTTAATGTGTTAATAAGGAAGCATACAGTCCATTGTACGTAGCTCACTTTTTTCAGTTAATGGTTTGCTTATAGGATTTCGTCAATTCCCATCATCCTTCCCTTTAAGAATTTCTGGGAAATAGCACAGAGGATATTGGGGCACTTTTGTGGCTTGCTGTTAGCAGGCCACCAGACTAGTGGAACAACAGAGTAAATTAATCATACTGAAGTTATCACACAAGACTGACTTGTTATGCAATGTCAGTTACTCTTTGAAAACCTGAGTCCGTGGAAAAGTCATATTTGTTTTCCACTTAATTTTCTATTTCATTATCAACCGTATCGTTTTAATCTATAAAAACAAAAAGGCAGTCTTTAGAACAGAAACACAATCAAGAGTTACCCACAAAGGGAATTCCTGTGAGTTTTTTATTTAGGAGTCCTCATTCATGTTTTATGGTCCTGACGGAAGGTATTTGTCTAAATGAAGAAATATGTTCCAGCATGAGAAAGGAATTGAAATGAGGGGCATCTGTATTTGCCAGTTTGGTGAATGCACATAAAGTTCCTAATTTTTTTGGGGAGTAGTCATACTACAAAATATCAGTGCATATTGAAGCTGCTGCAACTGTCAGTATTGTGACACCTACCTCACAGATGAAGGATGATAAAGGAGTGGTTAATAGTAACCGTCATCCAACTGTGTGAGCAATATTTGCACTAGGAAAAATGACCATTTGGAACAAATTTGTTGGCAGAAAAGAAATTTTCTTGGTGTAAGATGAGCATAGACGAATGTAGCTAAGTGAAATAATGACAAGTTTTTGACAGAAGTGAAGGTGATAGGACCATGCTGTGCCTTCAGAAGAGCAGTCTGACTTGACTGTGAGACAAGCCAAATAAAACATATTTGTCCTATAAAGCTGCATATCAGTGTCAATGACATGTTGTGAAGATGAATCAACACATGTAAAAATGGAAATAATAAGTTATGACTACCTGACTCTACAATATACAAAGCAGCCCACAATTTAAGGAAAGAGTTGGTGAAAAATTTATGTGTAAATTATTATTTTAATTATGTATTATTTTTTGGTTTAGATAAAACTGTATTGTTTTAGACTTTTGTGTGGTGTGTGTATAGGAGGAATTTTGGCTGTCACATGCCCCTGGGTATTCAGATGGAATACTCATAAGGGTGCAGTTCTGGGAAAGGTTTATTTAGCTTATCTGGAGGCTTGGGTAAAGAAGAAAATGCCGTGCTAAGCCAGGGTGTCTCCCATGGTAAGATTACATCTCCCTTTCTACAGAAGTCTCATAGACAAGCTGTTCACATCATGAGTGTCGTAGTGAACAGGAGCAGAACGTGCACAGGCCAAAGGAAACAGGATTACCTGAGACACAGTAAAGGAACAGCCACACATACAGCCTTGATGGCCACAGATTTTGTCCTGGCTGTGTTCTGAAAAGTATGTCTTACTAATAGTTCTCTAGGAAAGAGAAAGGTGTAGAAATTGCACAGAAGGGAATAGAAACTGGGGAAAGAGACAAGTAAAATTTTGATGGCTCTTTGGGGGGCTGGGGTTATAAGAGATGGTATCAGACACAGAGATTTCAATGGCATAGAATATTTAGAAAAATTCCGTATTCAACTCACAGAATGGCTGCCAGGGGCTTTTTTGGATTGCTTTCCTCTGGATCTCTGGATACTGCAAAACAGGCTCAATAGGCTGATATCCTATGTATCAAATGTTCCAGGATTCCCAGTTTTATCAATCAGGACTTCATAAACTGAATGACTAGTCAGGCAAGGCAACAAGATTTTCATCACGTGGAATTTAAGAAATTATGTCTCACAATGCCCTTTGAATAACTGGAAATGATGTCCGCTATTCCTGGCTGAGGAAGAACTCATGGGGAGACCTTTGCAGCTTTGTAGGAGTCTCTGTTAAGTGAGTTCGATTCATCCTCCTGTGGGATTGGATTTCCACTCATTTGAAACCCATTGAAGGGCCAGGGTCAATTCTCAACAGTGTTGGCTCAGATTTCCCTAGGAAAAGGGAAGAAAGCACCATTTGAATCAATAGCTATATCTGCATACTTGTTAATGGAACAGCCGTTTATTACTTTGTGCCAGGAAGCCATCTCTGCCACTCAATTTTGATCACTTAGAGAGGTGGATAGCCAGAACTGTCCCCATCAACCCTTTGGCCCATGTCATGTGTCACTCTTCCAGGCAGTGTTTGGGCCCAGTACAGGAATTAGGACAGGCCACTAGCTGCTCCTAGTAGGGAGTTTGGAAGCAGCTGCAGTATTCTAGAAGACAGAAAAATTTAGAAGTATGGATATAGGGCATTTCATGTCAGCTAACATCAGTGCTGAAGACTGTTCCTGGCCTTGTTAGACTTCTTACCCTGTTACATACTTTCTCTAAATTCACTCCCTTTTTTGTTTTCAGAAGTAATAAGAGGCCACAACAAAATGCTATCAACCAATGAAACAAAGCCTGATTGACTGATGCAGGATTTTTCAAATTAGCGTTGTCTAGAAACTTTTGCTTCAGCTGTCTTTTCACAGCTCTCCCAAGAGGAAAAGAAAATAAGACTGGCCTTTGCCACACTTGTGAAATTTTTATTCTGTATAGAAGCATGATCAGAAAAGAGTGGATCAAATCAGCACTTCCGGTTTCTCTCAGAATGTAACTGCAGTCATGCTTATTTTAAAATGGGCTTTTCATCCATTCCCTCTGAACAAAATTCAGAGTATCTGAGCCTTGCAATGAAATACATTTTACATCAGATACACCATCTAAACAGTATCTGGAGCAGAGAGAGATCTCAGCACTTCCAGTCCTAATTAACCTGTGGGTTTTCTCTTGTGGCATGACTCCAGTCTATTAAATCTTGCATTTCTTGCTGCAAAGTAGTACAAGTTCAATGGGAAACATAGCAAGTGTCTTTCTCTTGCAGAAAATTTTATCTCAGCAGCTAGGGAAAGCTCCTGGGAAGTGGATGCAGTAGATCTGAATTCCCTCCATCTGAAGTAAGAGCTGAATCCAGTTCATTTCCCAAACCTTTAAAGATAAAAGGGTGGTAACATGACTACAACCTTTGGTGATCTATTAGAAAAATGTAGACTTTTGGAAGTCTCTTATCTTGCTAATATCCATGCAGATGGCTTTCATAAAGAAATCCTTAATTTCTGGTTTCCAGTGGATGGAGGCAGGAGAGATGGACTGTATTTTATATGCATACAGTGTGGAATTCCAGAGATTTAACAACTTAAATGTCAAACATGAACATATGGCAACTTTAGATGCTAACAGTTACAGGGATGTTTGGGAAGAAGGGGATGGGGGGAACAGGAGGACATTTGTGAGATAAGATTGAAGAAAAATAACTTAAATCCACTTCTTCCCAGTTATTAAATGCCTGTGAGCCTTTTATTTGTGCTGGTAGATTCATGTCAGAGCACAGGCACACACACTGAAAAAATGATCATTCATATCCTTAAAATGATAGTACAGTATTTGGCACAATATCACTCTGTTCCAACCAGTGTGCTTGAAAATAATTCTCAGGCATGTATTGGAAATTAGCACAGAGTGGGAATCATTCCCAACAGGCAGTTTGAATGTTGTTAGCTTGTTTTTGATGGCAAGAGAGCTTAATAGTAAGGATGTGCCAGTTGGCTTCAGTGTCAAAGAAAGCCCTAGGCTCTGTTTAGTTTTCTAGTGTAGATATAGTCCTCTTGGTTCTAACATCTAAATCTAACCTGAATCTTTTTTTATTTTGCAGAGAAGGTGGAGGCTGTTGTGGGTTGCTGCCCCTTGTGATTTGGAATTGATCTTGCAAACACCTATTCATATGAATTGTTGTAACTCAGACACTTCCACTGATCTTAAAAAGCTGCCTGTGAAATCAGAACAAACATTTGTGAGTGAGGTTTTGCAGAGTCAGCATGTGGTGGGACAGGTGCAAAACAGAAACTTAGAATCTGATTCCTGTGAAGTAGTGCATTCTGCTTCCAGAGAAACTGAAATCATAAACAACACAGCGATCTGTCTCACCTTTGAGTTGTTTGTCCATGCATCAGTTGATTCTGTGGCCTTTCCTCAAATCACTAGTCATAAGAACTTCATTTTATTTGTATGCCCTTATACCAAGCACGTGGGGAAAAACTAGTCCCCTAAAAATGCTACCTTTGTAAGAATAAGTACATTATTTTTCACTGTGCAGTAGTTATACGCTCAGTATGGATTCTTCTTTTCATCCTTTCATCCTCAGTGAGGAAATGGAATGAAATCTCACATTGTTGTCTATTTCCCCATCAAGGAGTTTCTTCCTTGGAGAAAAAAGAACATTATGTACTATCTGCACTTGTCTTTAATATTAAAAACTAAGAAACAAAGTGTTATTAATTATTTAGAAATTACTGGCTGTGATCATTATGCTAAATGACAATTATGGTTATTGTTTACGCCAAGAAGTTCCAGTGAGGAAATAGAAGATCAAATTCCCCACGTAATTTGAGCTGCACAAACATAAAGGAAAAACATTGACTGTGTACCTCATTTTGGAAAGAAAGAAGAAATAATGGCCAGTTTTAAGAACCAAAGGGCTAAGAAATAAAATCAATTGGATAGTTCCATTCCTTCTGCAACCCTACCCAGGGACATCTATCACAACTCTCCATGCATCCCATGCTTTCCTCATATTCCACTGCCTCTATCCCTTACATAGCTATATGACCCATTTTACACCTCTCTTCTCTTCACCTTCTTTTGCCATTTCTGGTACAATCCTACGAGAGAATGCAGCCATTGTCACAAATCATTTTCTACAGCTAGCTCTCTCAGAGTCCTGAGGATATATCTGCCATCCATCTCAGAAAAATAAGGTATAGGGGACTTAATTTCTTCCATCTGAGGAGATATTGTTTCATAGAAGTCTTGGCTGGACGGAGTCTCTGGAGGTTGTCAATCCCAGAATTTCTACTTTAGGTGGGACTATACCACCACTGGGTAATGTGTTTTGGTTATTTTTTATATATCTGGTTTTTTTGGTTAAGTCCTGCAAAAATCCAAGGACAGAAGGTTCCCCCTTAGGCCTTGCTGGGCAGCATGCAACAATGACGAACAACCTTTTTGGAGAAGTCTTCCTCCTCTCTAATGGGATTGTCCCTAGCCACAGTTTGTGGCCTTGTTATTTCTTCTGCCACTACCACCTTTAGAGGTGATGTGTGAACAGCTTAAAAGTCTCTGCTTGGCAGCCCCCATATGTGGTCTGGGAGATCCCAAACTGTTTTCAACCCCTCACCTCTCTTGCTTTGTTCTTCTTCTTCTCCCTCACATCTGTTTGGTTTTTTATTGCTCATGTTTACAGTGGACCACATGCAACTGTCTCACTTTGCTTCCTTTACAAGTAATTCCTAATGCTGTTCCCTTCACTCCTGTTAATAACAACAGTTCAGATTTCTTGTTAATGATACCTGATGATGTGATACCTCCTCTGATATCTACATTGCTTGCAAGTTAAGTTTCTCACTTCATATACAAAAAAGGACATCAGCTTTGGGACATCTGTTATTTTTGTGTTGCTGATATCCTCTTGTATGACCATCATCTGGCTTCACTGCCAGGATCTGTTGCAGCATTCTGTAGCTAGACTTTTTAGTGACTTTCAGTTGATGAGTGATGTCTTCTTGTTTGTTATGGGACTTGATGAATTCTTCTCCCAGGCTCTCTTGCCTCAGCAAAGTCGTTCCATGTGTCACTTCCATCTGTACCAAGTCTTTGCCTTTCTTTCCCCCTCTTCAATGTAATGCATGGCATAACTATCTGATTTGTTTGCTCACAGAATCTCTGTAGCATATTGGGTTTTGTTAAAAGCTCGTGACTATGCAAAAAGTTCTGCTCTTTTTTCCTTGCCCTGTGTACTGGTTTTGTCTGAGATAGTTATTTTTTTTCTGAGTAGCTGTTTCAGTGCTCTGTTTTGGCATTTAGTATGAGAATAATGTTGATAACACATTGATGTTTTTGTTGTTGCTCAGTATTACTTACCCTAAGTCAAGGACTTTTCAGTTTCCCATGCCTTGCCAACAAAAAGGTGCACAAGAAGCTGGGAGGGAGCATGGCCAGGACAGCTGACCTGAACTGGCCGAAAAGATATTCCATACCGTATGACATCATGCTCAGCAAATGAGGATGGGGGAAGAAGAAGAAAGTAGGGGAGCACTAAGAGTGGTAGCTTTTGTCTTCCCAAGTAACCATTAGACATGATGGAGCTCTGTTTTCCCAGGAAGAGCTGAACACCTGCCTTCCCATTCACCCATGGGAAGTGGTGAAGGGATTCCTTGTTCTGCTTCGCTTGTGCATGCAGCTTTTGCTTGTGCATGTGCTTGTGCTTTTGCAGCTTTTTGCAGCTTTGCAAAAGTTTAAGCTTTTGCTTAAACTGTCTTTATCTTAATCCGTGAGTTTTCTCAGTTTTGCTCTTCTCATCCTCTTCCCCACCCCAACAGGAAAGGGGAGGACGGGGGGGAAGTGAGTGAACTGCACCTAAGCAGTTGATATCTAGGTTTAAACAATGACACCTTGGTTACAACACTCTGAAACCGGTGAAACTGGATCCAGCAGGAAGGGAGGTGATTCCCTCCTGGAGAAGATGCCTGTGCTTGACTCAGGGAGGTTCTAGAGTGTAAAGTGAGAAGAAAAGAAAAGGTTTCAAAAACCTGACAAATAGAGAAAATTCTGCCTGAAAAAGGACCAGATGACTTCTAAGATAACCAATGATTTAAAAAAAAAAATCCAACAAAAAATTAACAAAACCTAGAAGTATGCAACCATTCTTTTTATATTCACAGACCATTAGATGGCTTTGGCATATTCATTTGTGAAGAGAATGCAGCCAGTTGGACCAAAAGTTCTGGATCGCCCATTGTCCTGCCCAAATGCCTTATGGAACTATTCACCCGACAAAAACCATCAGAATGCAGTTTCTCCACTGGTGGAATGAAACTTGTCAGAGGAAATTCTTGGTGGAGGCTAGCTTCCTTACACATTTGTTACATTCTTCAGTCAGTACTAACATTTTTTTTCTGAAATAAATCAGCTTCTCCAAATTAATTGATTTCCATATCTAAAATCACAGCTTCTATTTTCTTCAACTCATTCGTCACTACCTCCTTCTGCCCCTATTTTTCTTTCCTCAGAGGACCTTGCCAATTTCTATTGAGAGAAAGGAGATAAAGTGTGAGTCTGTTCTCTTTCTTTTTTTTTTTCTTCACACCCTCTCATGCTTCTCCAATGATGAGGATGAGGAAGCTTCTGTTCTCCTCTCCTCCACAAAGTGGTCTAAAGAGTCTCATACCATCCCCTTACCTCACATTGTGACACTTTTGAGCATTTTGACCTCTGCTCCTTGTCTCACACTACAAACAAGTTCTGCATTTCTCCATTCTTGTAAAGACAAAAAAACATGTTCAAACACACACTTGCATTTGCACCAGTCTTCTTATCCATTTCCTTTGAGGGTTTTTTTAGTGCAAAGCTAATTTAATTCTCATTTCAATCAAAAACCTGTTCATGTGTGGCTGCTGTGAGCTGCGATGTATAAAAGCCCTATTACTTTTTTCATTTCCAATGGCAAATACCAGGACCAATCTCATTCCCTTCTCTGACTGCCACCAAAAGTCATCCATCTTCAACATTGTCATGACTGTTTTCTTAAAAGTGTCCTCTTTTTCTGTGGTGACTCTGTCCTCTTCTAAGCCTCAGTTGCCATGTCCTGTAGAGAATGCCTCTTCATGCCTTATTTTCCTCTCTGTGTATGTTTCCTGTATCTGCCAGTGGTCCTTTCTTCTTCATCATCCAAACGTGGTTAATCTTATCCATACTAATTCAATCAGAATACACCAATCTGCCACTTCACAGCAGACCAATTTCCTTCTGTCTAAGGCAAAATGTAGATGTGTTTCTCCAACAGTACTTGGTGATTATCTAGTCACCTCATCTAGCTCAGCACATCTAAACAAATCTTTTAGGGAAAATTGAAAGTGCTTTTGTTCTTCCTTCCTTAATGTCTGTACCAGGGGAAGTGTCTGTGTGTGTCGTTCAGCATACCTGACTCAGATATCCTCTCCAGATCCTCAGGTAGAGGTTACATTTAAATAGTGTCTCTTCCTTTTGTACACTACCATTAGTACACAGCTTTTCCATTAATATCTACTACCTGTAATATAATCCTTTTGGATGCTATTTGACTGATTTCAATCACCTATATGCAGTAGAGACATCTGCATCTGTGTTCTTTTTTTGGATTCCTCCTTATACAGTGTAGAAAAATAGCTATTATAGAGTGGAAATTTTGCTAAAAGAGACATCCAATCAAACTTTTTTACATTTTTTTCTCAAAAGTTCCAATATCTTGGAAGACTAGTTCCTATGTAAATATTCATGCTACAGAAGTCTAAAATTAGCTGAAATCAATCTTGTCTCCTTTTTCCTTTCTCTCTTTAGCTTTGTAATTTCTCTTCTTTAGATCCTACCAAAGGCAAACTATCCCCACTTAGAGTCCATATGAAAATAGTGTTCCAGGTTCATTTCCCCAGGCTGTAACTTTGACTATATCATTCATAATTATTCATCCATTCAATAACTACATCTTTCATCTGAAGTCAAGTTTATGCCACTTATCTTTCTCACTGTTTTTCATCTCTCAATTACTGTTCAGACTGACAGCCACATAAGGCCATTGCTGTAACTTCATGTTGTTTACTTTAAGACATTTTGGAACAAACATATGTATAATGCCTCCCAGGCTGGTCTGCATATTTAAGGAAATATTCCCATATACATCTGCTGTGCTGTAGAAATTAGATTGTTACAAAACCCCACCAAATATCTTCTTTCCTGTGACACTTACAAGAAGCTTGTCAAGTGCTTGGCTTCTGAATCACTGAGGCCCCTGATCTGGTTTTCCAACCACAATTCTGTTTCTTTTTCTTCTTAGTCTCACTGCCATGAAAATAATATTTTAGAACAAGGACTGTTTACAACTTGTATCTACACAGTACTTAGCATAAAGACATGTCAGACTATGAATAAATATTCTAAATGCCAAAAATATTTAACAAATAATAATAACAAGGGAAATATGAGATATTTTTGCAACAAAACATTTGGTATTTAAATTATCTCTAAGTCTAAAATGAACAGAATGTACCCTTTCTTCATTACTTGGAAAATTCACTACCAATATCACTTTTATGGTGCTTCAGAGGAAGAAAAGACTATTATTGTTCGGTAAGTATAGCTTTATGTGATACTCAATTCTTGTAGGATAAGAAGGATAAGCCTACATTTTAGACTGAATTTTGCACCTGTCTCTATTGGGAATGGCAAGCTATTTACAGTAATTCGGGAGCATTCCTACCAGATAACTTGGCAGTGACAGAACTAGATTATGTGTTATATTGTAGGTCACAAAGACACAAGAAAATTCACCCCAATAATTTTTTTTCCAGTCACCTCTAGTGTTTCCAGTTTCTGTACTTTGACTTTCATATATTTGCTTTGTTTATATAGCTTTTAATTTTTTAAAATGTAGATAGCAGTATTAATTTTTATTTGTTTCATATTTGCATAGTTTCTGCATTGAGTTAATTAAGTTAAAGTCAAATTTTAAGAAAAAAATCAGATTAATGGTATTGTGTGATTTCAGGTTAAGGAAGATACACTGCTGTTTATATTTTTAATGTAATTAATATTTCTAAGGCTCTATTTTTTTTCTTTAATTTGTGTTATGAATAAGTTCGTGTCTGATAGATATTAATGAACAAAAAACAATGTATATGGTGTTATTACTTATATAAGCAACAGTCAGGAGGACATTTATCCTAGCCTAGTATTTGCCTTTTCAGTTTATTTCTATAATCTCCAGATATATACAGAAATAAACTTTCCCATCAAGTTTCTACAACCCAGAATGCAAAAAACTGTCACTTTATTTCATTAAGTTCAGATCCACCTTGTAGAGTTGAGACATGAATTTTCAGAGACTGAGTACAGCAGAAAGAACATCACAAATTAGCCTAGCGAGCCAGTGCATATTTTTAATATGTATTTATTTCCATAAATATAAGTGCTGAGCAGCTGATTTCATTAAAATTATAGTGTATTACATTCAGGATCCCTATTTGCATATTTTTTGCAAGCTGAAGTATTAGTTTTTGAAGTGCCATTTTAGGCAATTTTTGCAGAGTGACAGATACAGATTTTCATTAGGATCACAGCAAGCTGTTGGCTAAGATTTGAAGTCTAGAGAACAAGCCCCACTACAACTACATAAAAATATGTTATGTTACTATCAGGGTTGTGGAAGCATGAATTCCACAAGAAAGAGAAAATTAATATAGATATTCAAGGTTATGACCCCCTGAGATATAGTTCTTGGAGAAAATAAACAAACCCTGAAAACATTAAACCTTCGAAGTTGAAAACTATTTTGTTTAAAAGGCAAAAAATATCAGGAAACATTTTATCTTGCTTTGATTTGATTGCATGTTTATAGAAAAAAAATCTTAGTAGGATGAAAAAAATAGAAATCAATCCCCTGAAAGATTTGTAAGATTATGCTATGCTCTACTTTCTAAACTCATGAACCCCAGCTTTTCACTCAATGATACGACTTTTTGTTCTTTGTTCCATTCATATATTCTCATTAGTCTCATAATCCAGGTGCATAGTTCTGTCTCATGGGAGACCTCCACTCATGTTTTCTCTGCCCTCTGCTTACAAATGGAGAAATGAGCATAACTGATAGCTGTGCTTAGTTCCCTTTGAAGCTCTTGAGTACAGAACCAAGTGGAAAAAAAAGAAAAACAAAAAAAAGTGGTTTGTACGTTTACGGGGGAAAGGAGACTGCAGAAGGACAAAGGAAGAAGGAAAGCTGGAAGATGAAGGAAAAAATGGAAGAAAATCATGAGGGAACTGCAGCTGAAGATAAAATGCAATATAGTATCAGATTGCAAGAACAGAGGGACAGAAGTATGAGTGAGTTCCAAAAGTCACTTCCTCTAGAGATCTTGTGTCACAGATGCTGCTGCTGCTGCCGAAGAATAGGATTTAGACATCCATCAAAGGCCTGCTGTTGTCCTGGTGGGAAAATAAATAGTTCAACATATTGCTCATCTAAACCAAAGTTGCCCTGTAAAGGCTTAGAAGGTTGGGAAACTTGGGACCTGTGAAGGATTCTCTCCATTCTCTCACTCACACAGTTCTCTGCCTCTCTCTTTTATTCTCTCTCTCTCTCTTTATAAGTGTAGAATATATACAAAATTATAAACAATATATATACATACCACATATGGCATATGAATAGATTTATGTAAGTTTAAGGGATGTATGTGTATATTTACACACATATGTATCTATTATATGTATTTATAAAATATATGTGCAAAATTCTTAAGCCTGAATGAAGTCAAGATAAATCTTATTTAAGAGCTGGCCGAATTCCAAAGTGGTGTTGCATGCAATAACTTCATGCATGTGTGCACACATAAACACAATTGTACATTCACAGTTTTAATGTTTAAATGCAAAGTACAGATCAATGTTATAATTATTGATGATGTCTATCAGAACATTTCCAAAAAGTAAAAAAAAAAATCAAGTGACCCTGAAAGGTTTGGAATTCCAGTTGGATCCACAGCCAGTGTAATTAACCAGTATGGCTATTCAACAGGATTTTTAAAATGGGCTTGGATGTGAGTTTTTCTCCTCTTTTCTCTTTCTGGTGGGAAACAGAAGGATTAGACAGGCTTTGGACAGAATTGCTAGAAAACACAACAGATAGGAGTTTTTTTCTTCCATCTTTGTCTCAGAAAATCTGTAGCTAAGACACAACTGAGAATTATAATGAAAATAGTCTTTGTATATTAATCTGCTGGGCATGGCATGAAAAAACAGGAATCAAAGCCCAGTTCACACTCTAACATTACCATTGTTGGATTCTCTTAGAACAGATTAAGCTCACTAGATGTAAGGCCAAGGTTTTGCACCTGCCCTGACTGACAGTCTAAGAACTGATTTAAACTGGATGTGGCTCATAAAGGAAATACTTTCTCATAGTGTTTAGTTGTGCAACTGAAGTGATGAATTTTCTTACCTTAGTTTCTGGATTTGTATAGCTGCTAAAACAGTAGACATTCATCTCATTCTTCTTCTCTCCTCTTTTATGATGCCATAAAAATTTTATGAGTTATTAATGAGGATCTAGACTTTTGACCTTCGATACTTGGCTGAAGACAGATTTATCAAAGCAGAACTACGATAGAGCCAATTGGAGTCTGTTGAGGTGTAAGAATCTATATTCTGTGTCGTTAAATAAAAGCAATAAAAAGTACTGCTGTTTGTGCCTCTGTTTTTAAAAATATGTCCGTGCTGGCCTGACAAAAAATTGTCCAGGCTGGCCTGACAAAACCAAGTCACTGGCAGAGCTGATACCATTGCTCTTGTCTGGTTCAAAGAAGGTTATGTAATGTAACACAGAAGGAGGCAGAGGAGAGACTGCTTCACTCTTAATAATATTCTTTCATTTTTTTCCCGCAAAACCTATGAAGGGTACTTAGCTTAGACCCATAATTTTCTGCAGACCCGTAAACTAAGTTCTGCTTTATGACACGATTGCTGACAAGGACCTCATGGAGTTTAACAAGGGGAAGTGTAAAGTCCTGCCGCCGGGGAGGACCAACCCCATGCAGCAAATGTGTGCTGGGGGCTGACTGGCTGCAAAACAGCTATGGGGAATATGACCTTTGTTCTGGTGGCCAGAAAGCTCCATGTGAGCTGTAAAAACATCATTGCAGATGAGCAGGCCAACAGCATTCCAGGATGCACGAGAAGGAGCAGGTCAAGGGACATGATCCTTTCCCTCTAACTTGCTGCTGGTGAGGCACAGCTGGAATGCTGAGTCTCTCGTTGGGTTCTGCAGCACGAGAGACGCAGGCATACTGGAGCAAGTCTAGTTATGTTTATTAGGAGATATACGAGGAAAGACTGAGAGATCTAGGATTGTTTAACCTGTAGGCAAGGAGGCTCACTCTGGTCTTAGCAATGCTTATAAATATCCTTGCGGAGGGATTTGCACAGTCTTGGATAACCCAGTCTGGCCCATCCTACTTTGAGAGGGAGGTTTGGACTAGGCAATCTCCAAAGGTCTTTTCCCATAAGAGCTGTTCTGTGATCCTGTGATACTATGAAGTAGATAATCATCCATCCAGGAAGCCCTGATGGAAGCCTTCCTTGCATCCCTCTTGTGGTATGACTGAGGCATTCTGACAATGTAGAAAATATTACAGAATAATCTGACTTGGAATGGACCCACAAGGAGCACTGATTCCACCTCTTAAGGGAATGGAAAGTACAGGGAGTGAGCCCACGGCCTTGGCATCATTGGCACTGTGCTCCAATCAACTGAGCTACTCTCAGAGCTTCCCTTGCCTTGTTTCTCTCTCCCTTCCTGCTGTGGACAGGGCATTACAGGGAGCAGCGTGTTTACCAGTAGTTTCCAGAGGCTAACAAAAAGATTATCATCACAGCAAGAGGGTCACAGCCTCTTATTTATGCCTCAACAGTGTCAGAGGCAGCTGGCTGGAGGGGTAAACTGGTCCTGAGCAGAATAAAAGTATTCCCACAAAGTTAGGAGTAACCCTCCCACCACACAGGGAGCCACTTCAGTCCCAAACCAGCGCAACCCTCACAATTTTCTGTGTTGTTAGGGGAATAGATGCATAGACACAGTGGTATAGAGGTACAGATGTATTCCTTTACAAATATGCAAAAGTGAATAATATACTGTACAGTAATTTATACGTCTAGAATTTTAAACCCTTTCCGTCTTTGAATGAGGCAGAGTAATTTTAACAGACTGTCACGACACTTTGAGGTGAGGTGCCTTCTAACACTCCGCTAGTACAGTTTTGTGAGGAAACTACCTAAGGATTTGGAACTGGGATACTAGAAGTGACTTTTCTCTTGTCCTTATTAGGTAGCTGGAAGGAGATTACAGTACATGGTGTAAATTTAATGTCACCCTGGCAGGAGGTAGTGGGTTAGGAATGCTGTCAGTCACTGATTTACTGCTTAACAGTAGGGAAAGGCTTTAGAACAAACCCTGTAGGAGCATTATAAGCACTTTTTTATTGTCAAGATGTCAAAACATAACACAGGGTAGCCACTAAGCTTAAAAATGATTTATGAAAAAAAGACCACCTGGAGATTATCTTATTTTTGTCATTTTAAAAGGACATGAAAAGATCATTTTTGTCATATCTCTTTCCTGGTCAGTAAACAAATCCACAGAGGGCCATTTTACTCATAAAATGGTCACTGATGTTATGAAATTGTTCTAGTTTCTAATGTTGCATGTCATTTGTTGCTGTTACTTAAAATGATTTGTGGTACATTTTGCTAATTTACTGTCTCTCCCCTCTCACCAGTTTTTTAGTTTCCACTTTCAAAAAGCTGAATTTTCTCCAAGCTGCAGGAAATATTCGGAATCTGCTAAGTATTTTAATGTCAAGAGAGGGAGACTTGTAAAGGAGAGAGTTGTTAAATACTCTGACATTTCATACTGATTTTCCTTCAGTGGTTACGGTTCCAGAAAACTGCAATTTAAGATATTTTAAAATCCTAACACTAATCATATGAAATAATAGCACTTTCTATATAGAACCAACAACAAAAATAACCTTTGTCAAGACTAAAAAGCTCATAGTAGAAGCTATAAATTGACAGTTTCACTGTGGCTGGATTAATAGAAAAAAATTCCTCAAGACCCCAAAAAAAACCTGTGTTTGATGTCAAGGTCAGGGCTCAAACATAAAAGCAACATGAAACAAAGCAGGGTATTATTTTTAGCAATAATAGTACCTTGAACAGAGTTGCACTTAAAGGTGGTGTAAGCACAATAGGGACCGTTTACCTGTTTTCCTTCTTATGGGTTTTTTATGTATTATTAGCTGAAAACTGTGGCTCAGTTTTGAAGCTACATTGTGTAGCAGTTCTTTCAGATGGAAGTGGCTCAGATTAACTGAGAAAACATTTTGCAAATCTGTAGCGTGGACAAGTATTTCCAGACTGAAAAAAATACCATTTAAATTTATGATTTCCGTGGAAAAAATGTCCTTGGGTTGCACGTGGTATAAAACAAGGCCTGGCTCAAGCTTCCCAGCAATACATACCAAAAAGAGTTTTCCAAAGCTAAAGAGAAGAAGGAAGGGGAGAGAGGCTGTTCAGAGTATGTTCACATTTGGTGAAACAAAGCATCAGGATGGGGGTGAGCTCACAGAGTCCTGGTTTGGAAGGACCCTGCAGAACAAGGCTTGCTTTCATTCTGTGCCTGAGAGGCTGGAAGAGATTGGGATGCAGTGCTGTTTCTCAAATGAGGCAGCATTCTTCCTACTCCCCAAGTGGTACTGATGCTACCTTCGCAGTCACCAAGGCTGAGTTTTCCAGGGCTAAAGCACAAAGAAAGTAGCCCACATGACAGTCAGCTGTGGCCTTCAGGATTGTGGAAAAAGGCAAGCTGCTGTTAATTAAGGAAATATACTTACCTTTTCTTTAGGACTTGGGCAGAATGATTGCTATCTTGGCTTTTGTACTTCCAGAAGAAATGCTTTTTTTCTTCTGATACTAGATGATGGGACTAGACCATTCATCGTCAATGCACGTGAGAAAAACCTCGTCAAAATACCAGAAATAAGTGGATAGTTTGTTCCCAGGGTAGTTTCTTCTCAGAAATGCAGATGCAGAAAATTTGGATATTACAGGAGTGTGGACAGATTTTTATATCTATGCCTGATTTGATGCCTAATCACAGAATTTTTCAATTTTGTGTGTTCAAAGGCCACACTCTCCATTAGGAAGTCAGCCCTACTGTCTGGGGAAGTCATGTGCAGGGAAGGACTGTGGCAGCTGCTGCCTGCCCTGCTTGACTCAGGGAAATGCTGCTATGGGAAAACAGCCAGGCGAGAAGGGGTGAGTCGAACTGCTCTTATGGTCTCTGCCAAAGAACCTTGTAAGGGCCTGTTATATTCCAGTCTTAGGCATTACTTTTAATCTCAACCCGAAATTAAAAGTGTCAGGAGTTAAAAATTTTCCCTGGACTTCTATTGCTTTTTGTCACTTTGTCTTTTATAAGAAGACTTTCTAATTTTTTCCTTCCTTATTATAACAAATATGCAGGATTTAAAATACTTATGGAAGCAAAAACCTATTTTTTCTTGTGCAAGAAAAACTAAGCATTTACCAGACTGTCCAATCTGCAGCTCTGTTGCTGCTGCAGGCTGAGAAAACACTGGGCAGAGAATTATCTCCTTTGTACCAAGCGCATCATATTTTGGTGATCTTTTGGGACCCATTCTCAGCAACAGAGTTTGAGACAGAATGGGGAAATGTTCTATCCACCTAATTTGCTTTCCCAATTGAAACTCTAAATTTTCTGAGTGTCTTGTCTCATTTTCTCAGTTTAGTATAAGCCCTTTCTAGTTTACTCTTTCTTTTCAGAAAGAGCATCTCTTTTTGCCCTCCCTCCCTCCCCATGTTTCCAGTCAAGTGTGATCATACAGCCAGTACAGGAGCAGAGAAATACTTTAAGGTGAAAAGCTACTAATAGGCAAATTTTTACCAGTGTTTTTTAACAGTCCTCATTTAATTCACACTCCACTAAAGTTGTTTGTTTGTCTACATTATCCAGACTCCTAAGGAATTTTTGACATCCAGTTATGTATTAAAGCAAAGCCTAGAAGAAAAGTAATCATGTATCTTTAAAGTGTTGTGAGAAAGAGTTTGCCTTCTGGTTATGGATATATGTCTGAAGTGGCATAGACTGTAGTTTTCCTTGTCATTTGCGTTCCTGATGACAGCAATATTTCATTTCCATTGCTACACAGGACCATGGCTGATGAGTATAAGAGTATTTCTCTCTGAAAGGCAATGCACCACAACCATCAAGTAAATTTATCACAATGCAAGCACACATCAAGGTGTTCAGAATTGTCTTCTAAAAGTTGAGTGCCTCTCCTATGAAGACAGTGTGAGGGGGTTGGGGTTGTTCAGGCTGGAGAAGAGAAGGCCCTGGGGAGACCTTAGAGCAGCTACCTAAAGGTACAAGAAAGCTGGAGATGGACTCTGTAAAACAGCATGTAGTGATAGAACAAGACAGAATGTCTTTAAGCCAAGAGACTTTTTTATTTGATACTAGGAAGATATTCTTCACTAAGAGGGGTAAGACATTGGAACAGGTTGCCTAGAGAGGTTTTGGATGCCCCGTCCCTGGATGTGTTCAAGGCCAGATTGGACAGGGCTTTTGAGCAACCTGATCTAGTGGAAGGTGTCCCTGCCTATGGCAGAGGGGTTGGATCACTCAGTGACCTTTAAGGTCCATTCTGACTCAAACCCTCCTGTGATTCTAGGAATTCTTAAATCTCCTGAAGAAGAAGGCTTATTTATATGCTTTATACATTATAGAAACAAACTTGCACAGTTAGAATTTTGTGGCAAGTTTGATTACTTAGCATTCACCTATTCTATGACTCTATACATAGAATTTAATCTAGCTATCTGATGTTCCCTAGTGAACTTGTATAAAGATGTTTTTCTCATTACAGTATGAAGATTTGATCTGTAGAACTTTTGATATGGAGTCTTTTCTTACCATTCAGCTACTAATTCCCTGAGATTAAATGATCCCCTTATTACTTTTTAACTTCGTTTTCTTGTGAGCAAAAGGAGTGGAAGTCTTTGAGTATACCAGAGTAGACCATTTTACAGTCCTCAAATAATATTTGTTGATTTTATACATACCATGTGTGGGCATTTTAGTAAGAATTATTTGTAGAACTAATGCAAATGTCTTGTAGAAGAATATACGTAATCATTCTAGAAACCATGGTTATTTTTTTTTCTTAGCAATACCAGTCATTATATACTGTCTGACTAAACTGAACACATTAAAATATACATTTGACTCCTACACTGTGATGACATTTTTATCCTTCTAGTGAAGATTGAATTTTTTTGATTACTTTTATTTTCAGTCTCGTTTCAGCCCAAGAAGTAAGAAAGAATTTTTTAGAAACTGTAATTAAGGAAGTATGAGGAGATTATGTGCAAAGGATTTGCTGCACATCATTTCTCTAAATATACTGTCCTAATGTTTTGCAAGCTATTCGTAAAACATTGATGACACATTACTTATTTTTCTGTGCATAAATATATCCTCTTCTTTGTCATATAATTCTCTTTGTTATATATTTCTGTTGTAAGAGCAATTTACTGGCTTTTAAGATAGCTATAAAACATCATAACAAGTATTAAATTAAAATAAAAAAAACAAAGGCTTCAGCTGTCTTATATTTCTCTGAAAAAAAAGTCAGAAAGTCAGTAGCATAACTGAAAACTAATCTGTCCAACAACTAGCATTTATCATTAAGTTTATTATTTAAACTGATAGACTGATTTATGAACACTGCTTTCAAATTTTTATAAGGGAAATGATTTTGAAGAAGTAGGGGAAAAACAGAGCAAAAGATGGGGTATAAAGTATGTAAAGTAGTAAAAAGAGGAAATAGCTCTCTGTCACAATTGTTAAAGGAGTTCCAAAATGGTGCTGGAGATTGCACCTGTCCTGTCCAGAGTTAGTGTATCCTTAGGACTTATTTTGTCAGACAGTTATGCGGAAGCTACAGCAGTTCTGTTACATATATATATTTCCTATATCAGAAAATGTTTTATTCCATAGGATCAGACAGCATTTCCTTAGAGTTCTTTCAGTTTTGAATTAGATCCAATATGTATGAAAGAGGAATCAATCAATGTGGTTCGAACTCTATGTAGAAAGGGGATGAAGTAAGACACACAGAGAAATCAGGGTTTAGAAAACTCTAATACAAAACTACTCACCTCACCATGCCTCTTCCTGTCAGTTCTCTCAAATCAAGGAATCCTGTGTTTGTCCTGTCTCCTCTGTCTACTGGCAGCTGACCGGCACAGCTTCAATAACTTTATCATTAAAGGGTTTTTTTGGCACTAAGGTTTTTCTCACCATTTTCTGTTCTTTAAAATGCGATGAGTGTTCAATGTTAAATTATGCAATAAGCACATGCCTGCATTGAACAGGCATAATACACATTTGCTCATGGAGTTTGTCAAACCTATTTCAAGTGATTGGGAAAAAATTGTGTGATTCTTATACTGTAGCTCTACAGCTAACTAACCGGCAGTCCAGAAAAAAACCTTTTTTTTTTTTTTTGTCTGAGCCAAAAGCATTTATACAGGAGAGGCAAGAATAAAGCATCAGCCATAGTTCAAATTCTGTTCCTGTTCCTTGCAGTGTGCTTAATTCTTCACATCTGCTGTTGATTCTAGCTGAGAATTTTCATGTTAGGGTAAAAGAGCAAAGGGAAGAGACACGGGGCAGCTCTAGGGAAGGCAGGGAAGGCTTTGGTACACAAAAGGGGAGAAGGACTGACAGTGAGAACAAGACTGAAGATTTCATTTGACTTAATGCAACAAAAAGCTTGTGATTTTTAGCTATCATATGAAGTAATTCCTTCCTCTTCCTTCTCTCAGCTACAGAAAATCAGCCTAGTCTGGTCAGGCCACTGTGTAGCAGCCTAAAGAGAAATATTTCTTATTCCAAAAAGATTTATGATTATTACTCATTAATACTATGTCATCCACTAAGCTTCAGGATCATCTTGTAGATACTTAGACAATAGAAAGAAAAAAAGTGACTGTCTTGCAGAGACACTTAAATATATAGCTGATTGCAGCCACTCACAGCCTCCAGATGTCTTTAGCAGAGTTATCTATTTATTTACATAAAGGCATCATTGAAGAGCAGTGTCCTAGCCAGTCCAGACATAGTGGTTTTTTGGCAGTTAAATAATTCTAGGTGGGTTGCATTTTTAGATGACAGTGGTTTGAAATCACAGGTTAGCAAATACCAGGAAGTCTTTATTTATCTACGGCGAAGCAAGACACTGAGGAAATAGTTCCTCCTAAAATACACAGTAAACCTTTTTGCACAGTTAAGCTTGGAGCTATTTCTGGAGTAGTGCTTTATTAATGCAAGGGCAGCTTCTCTGTTTCACCTGGTTTGAAAATCTGACTTATAAATTTCTTGCTGTATTGCAGTTACTTTCCCAGATTTGTATACCCAGGAAGGGTCATGACTATTGCAGCGTATTCTGATGAGAAAAGAAAAGAAGCAGAAAAGAAAAACGAAGAGAGAGGAGGGGAGGGGAGGGGAGAAGAGAGGGTCGGAGAGGGTCGGAGAGGGTCGGAGAGGAGAGGGTCGGAGAGGAGAGG
>VZRV01010155.1:1327444-1501088 GCA_013398115.1 Falcunculus frontatus | reverse complement strand
GAGGAGAAAGGAGAGAAAAGAAGAAAGAAAAGAGAAAAGAAAGGAGAAAAAGAGAAAAGAAAGGAGAAAAAGAGAAGAGGAGGTGTGTTCTACATTTGTGACAACAGACAAATGCCAGGAGAGAGGGACAGGCATGGGGAGTACAAGGAAATTGTAAAAAAAGTGTTGTGCGATGACCGGTAATCTCAGTTAACAACTTTTGTAGCTATTCTCGGTGTTGTAATCCTTGAGGCAATTACTGTATTACATATTTCAACGTGATGTGCTGAATTTTAGGGAAAACAACTCACAATATTTTGCCTTTTCAACATATTTTCTTGAAGATGTTTAGCTGAGAAAGAAAGACCATTTGAAATAATTTTGTTCTAGGCTAATTAAGTCTTCCAAAGCCAGACAGGAAGGAAACAAAACTTCAGAGACTGTTAATGCTTTGGGGCCTACTTAACAGCATGTTTAATAATAGAATGTTAAACCAGTATTATTTTTTTTTAATCTGCCTTGCTTTGTGGGTCTTTTTTCCCATCCCTTGAATTGTCTTTATCATGCCTATAAATTAGTTGTTTTTAATGAAAACTGACAAAGACGAATGGACAGGTTGAGTGTGGAGCTCTACTAAAAGTGCTGAATGACTTGGGAGGCAAATCTTATTTATAGATATGCTTTATCCAAGTGGTTCATGTTCAGAATAAAGTAGCACTTTAAATATTTGAGATGGGGTTTGAGAGGTATGTAGGAAATATGAACACCCACTTGTACAAAAAGGAATTGCTGATGATTATACTCTTAGCATGCAAATCTCTTATGCAGATCTGAAAATACCATTTTGGCACTCTGCAATATTGTAATCATCTTTTGATATTTTTAAAACTGTAACCCAAGATATTATTTTTGGAAAAAAGTTAAAACAATATGATCGCAATTACATGCATCAGTCTAATGGTTCTTTGAGCACCTGGAGATCCCTCCTTGGTATTATCTTTCTGTTTTCACTTAGTTTCTGATGAAGATTATCTGGTTATGAAAAGATAGGGTGAATTAAATGTCGGTGAGGGATAATAACAGTCATGAAATGAGAATCAAATTAAATGTTTCAGAAATCATTAGTCATCTGTGATCTCCTACATCAGCAATGCTCTTCCAGAATAATGCTCTTGACAAACCGTCTAGAAAGCTTTTCTGTTACAATAAGCTGGTGTGATCCAGATATTTTCCAAATTTGTTCTTCCTCTTCATCATAGTAATTCTTAAATATATTTTCTCCCACTTAATCTTTCTTTCACCTCCTTCCTGGTTTTGATGGTGCCTGTGACCATGCATTCCATGCCTCTGTTTCTGCTAATGACCATTCTCTTCAGGCTGCCGCAGGCACCTGCCTGCCCTGCCCTCACCCCACCTGCCCAGCCCTGCCCCTGCTTCCCCACCCCACAGATTCATGGTGTGGTGGTGTGGCTCCCTCTCAGCAGACTCCCAGCTTTAGTGAAAGGCAGAAGTTGTCGGGTCTCACTGAGTTCAGGATTCAGAGAAACAGCTCGTTACTGCAAGAGGCAGCTCCTGCCAGTTGCTGCTGAGCTCAGGGGAGGGGGAGCTGCGCCATTCACTCTCTCAGGGAGAACTGTTGCTTCCTTCCATATAAATTTCTGGCAGCATTGACTGATTTCAGATCTCTGTGGGAGCTTTAAGGCAGAAGTGACTGCCTTTCAGCATGCTGAGGTATTTCTCTGACTGGTCTCCCTCTGATAAAGTCTTGTAGGTGGATTTTTCCTCCCTTGCCTCTATTTTCACTACCCATGTAAATATAAAGTTAACTTTAGAGGGAAAAGGGTTGTGGACATAGGTAGCAGGCTTGTACCTACTACTGAGAACTGAGCAGTCGTCCAAGATATGGCATGTAAGCAGCAGCGTGCAAGATAAGGTAAGAATTATACATGAAAACTGACAATTTCAGGAAAAAACCCCTGCAATATCCCTGCTGTCGCCCCTACTGTTGCATAAAAAGTGTAGCAGGGATAATAAGAATCATCAGTTAAACACAATCACTATTAGATGATTACCAAGATTAAACCAAAGCAAATGTTGGATTTCATCAGCCGGGTCTCAAATGAATTTTGTTTTATAGATAAGATATATTTAGAATTTAAAAAAAGTGTCCTATGGTGGACTGAAGATTAAATTCCCCTTACGAAAAAAGAAGTTCCTGTTTACAAAAAAATACCTGTGGCTGATGAGCAAACATCAGTATGTATTGATTCAGCCTCAGCCCCCATAAGAGAGGCTTCCTCCAGAAAGCAGGAACTGTAGCTTGTCCAAGTCCATCCTCTGCACATCCTCTGTGACTGTGGCTCTGCTGTGAGCAATCGCCCACAGACATTTATATCAGCCTTGAGTCTTGAAAAATTAAGTAAATGAGTAAGAAATATGAAAAACATTGTTATCAAGGTAAATTCATAAGAGTCAGAATACTTTCAGTGCAGTAAATAGAATTTTTCAGTGGAGTTACAAAAGCACAAGATGCCTCTAATGCCAGTACATTAAGACCAGTTTTGGCAAATGCAAATAGAAATAAGCTGCACAGCGCCCTGTAGGTAAGAACACACCTGTAAGGACTCCTTACTCTAGCTTTTAGGTTTATAAAATTCTCTAGGTAGTATAAGCTCAAGAGAGGAAGCTTAAATGTGAAGAACCTGTTAACAGCCTTCAGTTAGTAGAAAGTGGCTGGATAAACACTCCTGTTTATTCTCAAATGAGAAATTTTTACCTGTTGTTTCAGAGTGAAGTGTGACAGAGAACATTTGTGACTATACTCTAAAGCAGCATTGGAAAAGACATGTCCCGAAACACCCTGCTATTTTTCTGCACAGTTAACCTTCATAGTATGAGGAATACTGTTTCTTCTCAGGATTTGAAATATCAAATATATTATGTTGGTATATGTCTCAATTGTGCTATTAAGAGCATTGCATAAAATAGAAAATGCTACAGTAGCATTTAAATGGCTAAATTTCTTTTTCTCATTCCTTTTAATTTTCGTAAGTAATTTTCATCACCAATCATTTTCTAGTGCAGTAACTAGCAATTTTTATTCTCTCATCCTGACACCTCAAGAGGATAACAGCAAGGCTGATACCAGCATTTCTCTAAGCTTTGTGGTACTCAGATTCTCTAACTTCTTATTTTGAGATTTCCACAAACAACTGCTTCTGACCAATGGTTGGATTTTCCCTTGGGGTTGATTAGAGTGAAACAGCATTGAATGATCAATGTTTATATGTATTTCAAGAAATAAATAAATATTTTAAAATAAAAATAATAATAATAAAAATATATAGAGGGTTTATTTTACAACAATTTCATTGCTATAGAAAGGACATGTAGCCATTTTTGTTATTATCTGTAGAAATATAGCAATATGAAAGCATAAAAATAACACTTCAGAGAATTTATAAGGAAAGGAAAGAAAGAAAGAAAGAAAGAAAAAGAAAGAAAGGCTAAGAGTAGAGGTTCAGCAGAGAGGAAAAGTATCAGCATTCATGGAATGAACAGTGAGACTTGATTGTTGCAATTTTGATGTCCATTTGTTGAAATGTGGGTCACAGTCTTGATCTGCTGGGTATGGGGGAAGCCCAAACCACAAAGTTCAATGAGATAATATAGCTTAGGTTTACACAGAAATACCCAGGTACCTCCCCTGTTGAGGGAGTTTTACACTGTCAGCTGCAGCACTGTGCGTCATGCCCATGCTACTGACCACTAATGATTATTTTCAAAGTTAGAAATTTATACGTCTAATCCTCGCCAGTCAAGCCTCTATTGAATCTGAAACTTCTTCATTTCTGTCAGTGTGTTTGTTGTTTGCACTCGTTTACTGAAAGCAGAGAACTGAAAGCTTGGGAGAATCCACCCGACAAACACAATTTGCTAAGCTTCTAGGCCTAAAGATAGCTTAATTGGGAAGAATACTTCATTTGAAAGAAGGGAAAATTAGAGGAATAATAATTTTAAGTTATTTTAAAAAAAGGCTCTGACAATATTGCTTTGGCAATTGGAAAATAATTCTGTTGATTCAAGAAAGAAAAAGAAATTTCTCTGAGAAAAGAAAAATGAAAATATCATTAAGCTCATTGAATTATCTTTTTTTTTCATCTCTGCTTAGTTTGGATGTTAATTAATAAAATTAATAAGCATAATTCTGAATCAAACCTTTGAAATATGTAATTGTGTGATCTAGATAATGAAATAAGCTTCATTTGTGTCAAACTGGAAACATTATCATTAAAGCTGTTACTTCTGGCTGTTTACTGTGTGTTTGTACATACTGTATATAAAACAACGTACCATTATGAATTGTTACTTGTTACTGAAATTTGGTTTCTCCATTACAGAGTACAAATTATGAGAACTTTGGACATTCCCTGGCCCCTTTATAGTGTATGAATGGACCAGGCTAGTACAGACCTCATGTTTTCTGTTTGGGGGAGAGTTAACTTAATGAAAGCATGGTGGTGACCAGCTTGGGGCTGCTTTCAATGGACCTTTTAGTGAAGGGAGAGACAAGAACTCATTAAAACAAGATAAGAAATGTAAAGGTGTGTGTATATCTAAATCAGCCAGGCTTTCAAGGGGGAACTAAACTAGTTGCCTACCTATCTCCTGGAGCAGCCTGTAAAATGGAGTTACTGAAATAGTGTCCTCGACTCTCCCACAAGGAAATGCAGATGTTCATGTGCTCTTTCAGGATCTTTGATCTGAACAGTTTAAAGAATTGTGTCTTTCTTGTCTTAGGAAGCAGGTCTCTTTTAGGTTGCAACAAACTCCCCCTCCCCTGTTTTGTTTTGTTTTCAGGTGGAAAAGGGAGTCCTGTCTATCTAAAGGGATTGAACATACTCATGTTTATTGATAGAAGAATTATACAATTACCTTTAATATATATATATATGTTGTATTTGTATCTACCTTTGATTACGTGTGTTGGAATTTTCTAAAATACATTGTGTGTATAAATGAATATGAAATGTAAACATACATAAAAGTATGTATTATATGTGTATTTAATCTTCAAAATGTACATTATAGTTTACACTGACAGAAAAGGATTGTATGTGGACATTTTTCAGAAAAGGAGATGTATGTTTCCTTTCTAGAGCCTTTATGTAGAGAGGAAACAGCTTTACACTGGATTTCTAAACTGAAATCCAACTACTGAAAATATAGAGTGGCTGTCAAAATAAAGCCACTGTAAATATTTGGTACATGTATGTAAATATTCAGCCTTTCACATTCATGTCTGTGAGTGAATATATATATCTGTCTATATATCTATGCACCTATTTATTAATATACTTCTATATCCAAAGCATTCTAGATTAGTGTAAAAGTGATACGCCAACTACTATTTTTAAAGACATGTTTGATATAAATATATATATGTATATTTATTTTTATGTGTTTTTTTATTTTATGTATAAAAATATACAAACATACATACATATTAAATATTTTTTAGCCGTCTATGTGTGACTCTTTGGAAATATATTACTCAAAAAAGAAATCAAACTTAGATTTTGGTTTATTTTTTTCTGTTATTTTATTTTCTCCCTCCTTCCCAGCCTCCCCTTTTCTTTGTCAAAAAGAGTAAAAATTGTTGTATACTTTTTTTTTTTTTCCTTTAGAAAATTAAATAAACCAAGAAAGTTTTTGGTTTCATTTGTCTTTTTTTGTTGTTGTTGTTTGTTTGCCTCTTTTTGAATTTTTTTTTAGTATTCAATGGACACAGCACCCTTGTATGGCTGAAAAATATACTTTAGTGTGCTTTTGTAAAGCTCAGTTTTCTCTCTTCTATGTTTCTTTTAATCTTTCTTCTTTTGTCAACATATCTCCTGCTTGAACCTCAGATCATATTTATTGAAGTGATCCTAAAATAATTGTGTTCAAAATGACAACAAAATGAACAGATCATTCTGAAAATTACTCTGCACTTTCATCTGATCTGATTTCCACCACATTTCAAAAACTGTAAAAGTCTTTTTTCAGGTCAGATGATGCAACTGAGAGTTCACATTTTCAATCTAGTTTTACTCTATATAAAACAATTAAATACTTGATAGTCAAATACATTATTCCGTATTTTTTTCATTAAATCATTGCAAATGTGTGAGGTCAAATCATTCCAAACATCAATAGTTTGCCAAAGCAGACTGGGCTTCACTTTTGTTTAGGTCAGGTTTTCACAGCTTGTTGTTTTCTGAAGCTCTTAATCATATTTTATTCTCTGTATTCATTCACACATTTCAGTGACCCTTGATATGATATAAATTTGTTGTTGTTTGTTATCTTCTGTGGGAAGCTATTTAAGGTTGAAACATTTCTAGTTAATTTTTGCTACCCATTGAGTTTAGCAAAAAAGGTGAGGTTGCGGCAGTTTTTTACAAAATCTCCTTACCAAGCACACTGTGTGCAACATAAAACTTTCTCGCAAAGCTTTCGGTTAAGACATTTTGATTCATAGACATCAGACAAAAACTGTGTTCTTCATTTATGTCTTCTCTCTAAATAGTAGTTCTTACAGCTACATTTAATTGTCTGCTTATAAAGATGTTTTTGTTTGTTTGTTTTAACCGTGCTTTATTTTCAGTAACGGTACTGGAGATTCCGTAGCAAACAACAGTTTCTAAATTGTGTTGCTGTGCTGTATCAGCTTGGGGAAAAAGATTGAAAATTGTGCCACCTGGACTACATTTCTGCTTCTCATGGGTCTTATTATGAGACAACTTAAGTTTTACGGTAACTTTTGTACAATAGTATTGCATTGTTCCCAGCTCTTCTACAAGAGAAGAGTTTAAAACTCACTGAAACATTTTGCCTCTTACACAGAAAATGCCAGCGGAGCTCAGTATCTGTGAGGGCCAAAGGGAATTGTTATGCAGGTAACTGTTCAGGTGGGGCTGTGCCTATTTCTCATATTTCCACACCACACTTCAAAATCCCACTCCTTAGCTGAGTGAATCTAAGATGCTGCAAAGGTGGATGTCCTTTTTTGAGAGGTGGCAGTAAAATGATTTGGTTTATTGTTAGTATTTTCTTTTTTACACATTACATTTCCAAAAGGTGTTATTTCACACTACTGGTATAATCAGCATAACTCAGATTTGGGGCAAAAGTTTGTCTGTTTGTGTCACAAAGTGTCTTCTCAAGATCTGGTATGTAAAGGTTTGGTTTTGTTTTGTTTTTTTTAATTGAGACAGGAAGGTACAGATCTGCAAGTGATTTAGGACATAACTATTTTTTAAATAAATTTTCTCACTCTACATTCACAAGGAATTCATGAAGGAATAATTTACTCTATGTCAAAGTTACAGTTATCTTTGGCATTTTTTGGATCACTGACCATGCAAAAAACTTTGTGGCAGTTCATTTTTCATGTTTCTTGTATTCTCTGCTTGAAGACAGGGGATTCCTACTGATGGTGGTTCAAAATATGTATTTTCCACATGAGAAAGAGACCCAGCAAAGCCCGGCTTCAGAATTAAAAAAAAAAAAATCATGGAAGCAGCAGTCTGTAGTATGAGGATCTGTGTCAGCTTGAAGGGCTAATAATCAAAATTAAAGGTCTACAACGGGAGAATAATTTACCTGGCAGGCTGTCATCTGGCGGTCTTTCTATATATTCCAATCTTCTGCAGTATTTGAGGGGTCCTTGTGGCCTTAAAGTTTATGTGATACCTGTCTTGTGGCTTCAGGATGGCTGAGAGACAGAGGAAAGATAATTCAAGAACCCAGATGCATCATGAACTGCTGTTATTGCCAAGTCTTATCAGGAAGATGAGCTGTCCTTCTGACAATTCAGTGATTACTCCAAAGTATATTTGGTGGAAAGTCCATGTTTGTCTGCCCCTCTGTTTAAGCCGTGTTCAGCATCTCTTTTTCCTCAAGTCTCACATTGCTTAGCAGAGCTCTGTTGGCACAGGCTGCATGCTTGGGGAAGGTTAGTGAGGGTTTCCTACACAAGAGTAAAATCTGTGCTCTTGGTGCATACTCAGAGTGACAAGGTCCTGAAGGATCACAAACTGTTTTTTCCAGATTACCCCTTCTGATTCAGTGGGAAGAATGGGCAACAATTTCTTACAGATGAGCTTATCATGGTTTTGAGTGTATTTGGTTTTCTTTCCAGAGCTTTATAAATACTTCCTGTACATTTTTCAACCATCAATGAGGAAACAAAATTGCTAGCAATTATATTGTCTTTTTCTATGCCACTGATCCTAGGTACTTGATGTTTTTTGTAACCATTAAATAACTTTTATCTAGCAGTCTCATTTAAACAATATTTAGCCTAACTTCAAGATGAAAAAAAGTACATTAAATGTATTTTAAAACAAATGAACAAATAATTTGAAAAATCAGAGATAATTCAGCCTTGATTTTTCAATGCACTTAGGTATAATGAATATCTGTACATTAAAAAAAAATCCTCTAAATGGCTTAAGCATTAATAGCTCTTATCATTTCTGAGAATCATGCCTCACGTTGTTAAAGAAGCTAGAAAATGAGGAAAGCAGGATATATAAGTAACTGTGAAAGCTACCGGTTACCTGTCTTCTCTGGAAACGGGTTGCCGTAGAAAAATCAAAGATAGAGAAAAAATCAGGCATAGAAATCAAAATAATTTTGTTTTCTCCTCATGACAATACCTATTCTTTGCCGGAAATTCCCTATAATATTCTATAAAATACTTTTTGCAGTGAGTAAAGTTCCTACAGAAAATAAAGTACAATTAAAAATGGATTCACTAGATTTTCTAATTCACATGTCACAGGTCCCTAAAGTTCATCCATCTGTAATTAAATTAAATCCTAGAAATTCTATCTGACTACAGCATAACCCATCATTTTGAGCCATGGATTCCTGAAGGGCGTTTTATATTGGGCTGTTTTGCTTATTCTGTATAAATGCTGGCATCAGTATCTCTAATATTAAAACATTTATTAAAATGTCATCTATCATTCAGCTGAACATTTTTAAGGCACTTGGATATTTTTTCTGGTGCATTTGATTTAAAGATGTTTATTCCTATGAGCCATTAGCATAAGTCTTGGTTACTAATGGGCTGGAAACTCTACTTCATCATCTTATGTTTTACAAGAATATCAGCCAGAATATCTTTAAGTACGTACTAAGAACATTTATTAGAATCTTCTTGTCTCTGCAGAATTTTAAAGTTTTTTAAAATTATTATTTAATTTTGTACGTCTAGTCTTAAATTGATAAGTTGTGGGGGTTTTTGTTCTTAATAGTCTTTAAAAATCTGTGGATTTACTGGCCGCTATAAAAATTATTTGGAATTTTTGAGTTTTAACTTCATATATCCATTTCCTATATTTCACAATATTTTAGTAATAAAAATTATAAAATAGGCATAAAATAATTAATAACAAAAAAATTGTCTAATAACCTTTTAAGTGGGAGAAATCTGCTTTCTATAAGAATCATAATAGTTTTAACCAATGTAATGTCTTTATGGAACTGTACTTCTTAAACTTTCTACCTTGTACTTTATAAAGATCTGCTTGTTTTCAATCAAACTTTCTAATTTCTTGTTTATTCTTGTTTTTCCAACCCGAACAACTTCTCTTCAGTCCTGGGAAATTATTCTCCTTGAACAATCACAAATATTTTGGTTGAGGATTTCCTCTGTTTAACTTTACATATTTCACAAAATGCCAATTTTGAATGCAGTGATTCAATTAATCTTTACTAGTAACTTGAAATCCCAGGAACATGTACAAACTTTTGGCTACAAATTGTACAACAACAACTTTTATTTCAAAAAAAATCATTATTTATAATTTTTAATTACTCCAATGTTTTGTTACTGGCCTGGGTAACACTTTCTGAATATCTGTTACATAATTCCCCCATAAGAACTTATTTTGTTTCCTGCTTCCAAGACTGCTGCTCCAGATACAACACTAGGAATTCTCTCCTTTGTTTTTTTGATTTATAGCAAGCATTGACTAAATAACCTCCTGAATCTTCTGGTCCTTTTGCCCTTTTAATCATTATGTCATTCTTGAAAATGCTATAGAAGACTTCAATCTTCTAACAGTGTAAAATATTCCACCAGTTTTCAGTTATGGCAGTGATAGCAATTGTCTCATAATTAATTGTGGTTTCTGCTGCTTGCACCTTTCCTTGGCTCTAAGCACAAAGTAAAATTTTAACCGGGGTTAACTTTGTACCTTCCTGCCTCTGTCTCATTTATTATTGCAACTGAACTCCAGCTATGAATATTAGGTCTTACAACTCAAGCCATTTCTTTTATGTGGTCCTCTCAGGAACCTAGACCTACTTTCAAAAAAACCAAACTCTTTAGCTCCACAGCATTAACAAAATGGTGTAACAGGACAGGCAGGCTCTTTAGGGTGCAATTCACCCCATCATAGATGTGATGCATAAAACAAGGAGATAAACCACACTTTAGAAATCTCTATATTCCTATTGGATGCAGAGATATTACAAACCATGAATCATACATTTGTTATCTTCTTTCTAAATTATTAATTTTGCCCGTCTTGAATCTCATATTTGAAGATGAACTTTGCTCTTTTTTTCATTTTACTCCTGTGAATTTTGCCTGAACAGCAGGGGTATCAAAAGTTCTGGACTTCTGAGGCATTGCAAGTTGGGAATTAAGTCTTTAGAATATAACCATTTTTCAATTTATATTTTCAAGAATGATTTTTTTAGTTTGAAATGGACATAAATTTCCAGGAGAACAGACTATCTTTCCTCAGCAGAGCTTAATTTTAAATGAGCAAAATAATTAGATGATCTAATCTTTATAATTTTTTATAATTGCATTCTTTAATAGCCAACAATATTCATAATAAAACAACAGATATGATGAAAATCTATTTATTTCTTCTGTAATTCTTAGAACAAAATATTTGCATGTTTTGTATGTTGCAAATTCAGTTCTAATTCAGGTAAGGAATGAAACACAGAAAACATTGAAATTATGCTAATAAAACCTGTTTAACAGTTTTCTGAAGAATAGGAATGAAAAGTTAAGTTTAGAGGTCAAATAAATACCTCACTGAAATTGCGTCCCAGCAGGGGCTTATTTTTAACAGCTTTTCCCCACAATTTTCAGTTTTCAACATGGGATATGCATATGTTCCTGAATTCAGAGCATCATACTCTCATAAGAATCAGTATGTTCAGTTTTAGATTATTGGTTGTACAATAAATATATATGGTCTTTAACTTATATAAATTTATAATATTACATTTTAATCCATTTATTACTGGCAGCTTTGCCCACATTATTATGTCCAATATGAGCTTGTAGAATTGAAAACTCTATCTAGTCTAAAACACGTATTGAGACTAAAAGTCTAAAAGTGTGGTGTTAAATCCAAGGTAGTTATCAAGAAACCCTGCTGGGAATTTGACACAAAGTGTTAATTAATCTAGCAGCAATTGTCACAGTATCTCGCACTTAAGGGCTGGGTATATTGTATTTCTATACCATCCGTGTATTCTTTCAAGTATCAACTAATCTGGCTTCACAAAGGCACTTTTATATATGCAAGACCATTTGATATGCATATTTTCAGTCAGCAGTGCTAGGTTCAGCAGTAGCCAAAATTCCAGTCTCTGTTCCTGTTCATTGTTCATGTCATTAACTACTCCATATATTCACCTGAAGAACAACTTGTGTGGGTGTGCACTAGAATGGGGAACCAATTCTGCTGGAAAAAATTGTTTTGTAATTTTATTGGTTTACTTTTTAAATGCATCAGTTACACATTTTGATCACCACAAGCCCTCACAAATAAAAGCCTAGTATTAAGGAGTGTTAGTGTGGTATAGGAAATGGATTATGAATTGCTGAAATTAGCTTCAACAATGTTATTATGGAATATTTAATACGGCCAGAGTGGTTTATCAGGCCTATTGAAAAGCAAACAGGATGTTGTGATAGATTATGGAGCAAATAGGAGTGCAAGAGAGATGCTGGAAGAACAGATGGGGATAGAAAAGGAAGAGAAAAAATATGCGCAAAAATGGTTGCCTTGAAAAGCTGAACACGACTGAGCAACGTGTGCTTGCAGCCCAGAAAGAGAACCATATCCTGGGATGCATAATAAGGTGGTTTCCAGTAGGTCAAGGGAGGTGATTCTATGCTTCTGCTCTGGTGAGGACCCACCTGGAATACCAGCTCTGGATTCCCCAGCACAGGGAAATTATGGACCTGTTAGAGCAGGTCCACAGAAGGGCTGGAGCACGTACCCTATGACAAAAGGCTGAGAGAGTTGGGGTTGTTCGTCCTGGAGGAGGGTCTGAGGAGACCTTATAGAGACCTTCCAGTACATAAATGGGGGCCTACAAGAATGATAGGAAATAATTCTTAGTAGGGACTATTGCGATAGGACAATTGTTAAAAGTTTTAAATTAAAGGAGAGAAGATTCAGACTAGATAGACAGAAGAAATTTTTTTACAATGAGGATGGTGAAAGACTGGAACAGGTCACTCAGAGGCAGATGCCTCATCCCTGATAGTGTTCAAGGTCATGTTGGATGAGGCTCTGAGTGGCCTGATCTAATGGAAGATGTCTGCTTATTGCAGAGGGTTGGACTAGATGACCTTTAAATGTCTCCACCAATCCAAACCAAGATTCTAGGATCCTAAGACTCTCAGTTAGTGATGCTTAAATAATGTTTTGCACAGCTCAAATGTTTCTGCATGATTTCCTCCCTTCCTTCCTCTTCCCAAAAGTAGTAGATGGAGAAACCATGAAGATAGGTGTCTGAGGCCCCCTGGATAAAAAAAACCTGGTCCCTGTATTCCTGTGTGCAAACTCAAAATACTAGGCATTATACAGGTGAGGAGTGATAACCCTGTTCCTTACTTCCCTAACCAGATTTTAAAATAAATTAAAACTTAAAAAACAAATCCTTTTTCTTCTGAGTCACTACAAGATATACGATCTGTGACTTCAGGAAGAACTTGTGCCAAAAAACTTATAAACAAAAAAGGAAAAATGATTTTGAAGGTAGAAATGTTTGAAACCTGCTTCATTGCTGGAGTATTTTCGAACAATACTGTGAGCATGTGCACGTATGCATTTGTGTGTAGGAGACAAACTTTTCCCCGAGTCCTAGCATGTAAAGTATTGCTAAAGCTTTGTGTGCTTCCTAGCTCAGTGTTCAGAGTACACAATTTATACATGAGACACTCATTTCATCCTTGCTCCTTGCATTTCATTTCCTGAGGCTTCAATGAATGTAAAAACAAGAAAACTGCTGAACAGCCAGGGGCTGTAATCATGTCAGTTTTTGCAAGCAAAGTAAGGTTGGGGCTCTTCAATGGTGGCTGGAAGAACTTGAAGGAGAAAAAAGGGCAGTAAACCACATTCATTATCATACCTAAAGCTGCCAGCACTATTTAATTTTCTAGATATTTCTACCATATCTCACATTTATACCCTTAGAATTATAATTTTTATAAAATTAAAGGCCAGCACTATCCAGGCAAGAATAATTTTTGGGATTTATTCATATAAGGTCCATTGCCAGATAAACATTGCTTTCTTTCTTTCATATGTCTCATGTAATATTTTACTTAACGGTTAAATTATATATGAAGCAGTGTTAGATGTATGTGTGTTTGAGATTCAACTTAAACTCTTAGTGCAAGTTTCAGTTTTGTACTAATTTATGTACAGATATAATTTCTAACCTGTCTATTGAGCATTTTTGGTAGGATATATTTGGATCTATTATCCATTTCACATAAAGGGAAATCAAATTTGGGAGAAGCCACTTTAAACGACCATTTTGCTAGTGCTAGTCAGAGGTAGTGGGTAGGCATGAAATGCCCCAGAAACCCCTTTTCAGGATCAAAAGAAGTGTAATCCTGCAGCCCCATGATCTTTCAGATGCATGGCAGAGGCTTGTGAAGGCAAGTGCAAAATCATATGTGCATTAGTATGTCCAGGACACTGCCCAAGATATCCAAGGCAGCATAAAAACCTGAAGAAGGTTGCTTTTTTTTTTTTCCGCCAGTATTTTCCAGGGGACCACAGTATTTTAAAAATAACAATATTACAGCACTAATTAGGACTGGGAAGGCATGAACGATGCTAATGCCTGTATGTATGGTTACCAGCTGTCTTTGGACAGATGTTTTAGTAGGGCCTGTAGCAGTAGGACAAAGTGTAATGATTTTAAACTGAAAAAAGAGGTAGAGTCACACTAGATAGAAGGAAGAAACTTTTTACAATGAGGGTGTTAAAACACTGGAACAGGTTTCTCAGAGAGGTCACAGATGATGCATCTGCCAGAAAAATCCCAAATGCCTGGAAACCTTTGGGGTCATGTTGGATGAGGTTCTGACCTACCTGATGTAGTTGAAGATGTTCATGCTCATTGCAGAGGTCTTGGAGTAGATAATTCTTTAAAGGTCCTCTCCAACCCAAATTGTTCTATGAATCTATTAGGAAGCTAAATGAGCTCTCACCTGGGTGTGCTAGGACTGTTTCCCTGGTCATTCACCTGGACCAGCTGGACACCACATGCCTCCAGCCTTTCTGAGGTAAGCATGCTGGAATTCATGAGAAGGGGTATGCAGTCCACAGTACAGTGTGCAGAATGCACGATGATGCTGTATTCGTAAAGCAATGCTATTCCACGGCATTGTGTGCCCTTCTTTTACTTGCTAAATAGAGCTGCATGCTAGACAGATTTGTGCGATGTTGTAATGATAAGCCCTTTGATTCTGAACTTATGCAAAAGAGCAAGCTGCAGCTTAACTCCACATGATTTGAATTTGACAATTAAAATGTATGTTACTTTCGTACAATCTGTGCATTCAGTTGGTAAAGGTGCACATTGAGACAATATGGCACCTTTGCACTACCATATTGCCTGTTATCAATTAATCATGTTAATGATTGATTTCTCCTAAAGATTAGTTGAGTCTGGTTGTTTTAAGGTGTGTTGTTTTAAAGAGTCTCCTACTGGTGTCTGCTAGAGTAGTGTAATGTGTTGATTAACTTAAAAGATTTGAGGAAAACAGGATAATTTGGCCGGAAAATAATAAAAATTTTAGATGAAGTAATAAATTTTGCAAAGCAACTGCCCAGATGGACTAATCTGAGACTGCCAAAACATTAAAGAGGAAATAGTAAATTTCATTTAAACTACAGTTCACCCAAGGGATCCTAATGCTAATATTTAATGCTGATGAAAATCACAGTCACAGGGTACATTCAGACTCAGTGGCAAAGCAAGCCACAGGTACCTCAGTCCCCCTATGGAGGCCTTCTTTGCTCCGTGCTTGGGAGAAGTCTGTGTGTCTCTCATTTGAAACACTTGCAAGAAACACTTGCAGGTCAGCAGACTCTGGGCAGACTTGGCAGAACCTCAGCCTAACAAGCTTGATGACCTTTCTGTGCTTGAACATATCAAAATACATACACAAATGCCTCCAGAAGGTCATGCCTGCCAGGGGGTGAGTCAAAAATGGCCCACTATACATGGGTACTAGAGAACAACCTGGGCCTGAGACTGCAGCCCAAGGGATAGGTGACTCAATTGAAAATAGCCTTGTGGCTTCCTAGACCTTGCTCCAGAGTCCTACTTGTTCTGCTTTTGGCATCTGATGTGAAAGCACTTGCATCACGCTTTGTATTTACTCTTTTTAGCTAGCAAACTGGTAGAATATACTTAAAAATAAACGGCAAAATTGAATTCTTCAAGATTTTGCAAGAACTCGAAGGATATCATTTCACAGCATGCGTAGGAAAACCTCTTGCTTTGTATGGGGAATTCTTGGGCTTGTGGTCGTTTTTTTTGCATTTTGGGAGTTTGTTGGTTTTGGTTTTGATGGAATTTTTCCCTCCTTCAGAACTGTGAGAGCATTTTTACATTTTCTCTTTGATTTGGTTCGCCAAGTGCTACTCATTCGCTCAGAACAAGTGGTACAAGGGTTTATTGAAAAATAAAACCTGCAGAAAGTGAGAGCACCACATTCCGCTGCTCTGGTTCCTTAATATGCTATCCAGTTAAACTTTCTTATGGAGATCAACTAAAGCAGCCAGATTCAACAACTGGTGTAGTTACAGTGTGTCTCAGATTGCATGGGATCTTCTCTAATTTTTTTGGCTATGTGGAGAGAATGTGTGAAATGCAATCCAGTTAGTATCAGAAATATCTCTGCCCGCAAGAAATTACCAATTTACAAAGTAGCTCCTTTACGCTTCAGTATGAGACAGAAATCTTTGTTTCAACTCTTAGCAGTTACTGATCTTTGTTCTAACACATTAAAAAAAAAAAATCACAGCCTAAAAATAGCCCGAAGGAGAAAGCAACAAGGAAGCCCTTTAATATGGAGAGTCTTCATTGATTATTAAATACAGTGTGTTAAATTTTGGTTTTGATATAATTCCATTGACTTCAGTGGATATACCAGGGCCTAAATCTACAGTTATCATGGTTACTGCTTAAGTATTCATTCACCTAGTTTTTATAGATAGCTTTTTTTTATTATTAAAAGAAAAACTAAATTTTAAAATTGCATCAAGAAAGTGTTTCAACTGGAAACATGGTATAAAAGTAAGCAATTTACTTTATCTCTACCAGGTAGGCAGATATGCACTGCTGCTTCTATTTAGTAGATGAAAAAATATGATCTGAGATACTGACATCAGCTCACACAACATTTTTGTGCAATCTGGGTATAAACTCTGAATCTCGAACACAAACTTGTGCTCATAAATCACAGATCACACTTGTGGTTTGTGGTTTTTTGGTGCTTTATTATTTTTCTTATTTATAAATGCTCCATATTTCAAGGGTCTGTGACTGCATGATTTAAACATATGTAAAATATAGTTTGGAATGTGTAATACAATCTTACATTTCTTAGCACATGTTGGTGACTGAAAACTGAGTGATTTATATTCCTACTGCTGCAAGAATACTGTGATAACACATTGGCATATAATGTCAAACTTAGATGAAATTAAAGCCTACATCTATACCCATAAATCAAATAGTGCCCAGGAATTTTCAGAAGCATCAGGACAAGACTGTCTGTATGAAAAAAATTGTTACTAATCCTTTGCACATGCCATTTAGCAAACTCTTGGACAATTCCCAATCACAGTTCAAGACAAAAAACATGTTAGAAACTTTTTCAGCTATGCAGTTTTAGCTTCATAATGTTCATGGGAACCTTTTAATCTCTTCTATAGAACAGCTGCTTTTCTTGACCCAAAATTATGATCCAGAATATGCACACCATCCACACTCCAGAGTTTGGGGTTTTAAACATTTCTATCACTGATGACATTTCAGGTTTCAGGACATCTACTTCTACTTAGAAATCACTTTGTTCATGGTGTGAAGATGACTCAGAGAGTTCTGAGGAGAGAAATACTTTACAATTATTTTTCTTGTTTTTCCTTTCTCTCAAGTAATTTTAAAAGTTGAGACAATGGGTAATCATTTTATTTTCCCTTTTTGTCTTCCACGAACACAACTTTTTTTGTGTTGTCTTACTTGCGAGTGAAAAGAGTGTCTTGAATACGTCCTAAAAGCTACACTTGGAAACCAAATTATTGAGTACTTACTTGCATAAGCACTCCCATGACAGGTCAAAGAAATCAGCCTAAGTTAGTTAGTCAAGTGCTGCATGTTAAGTGACTACAAGGAGACTTCAGTATATGATTAAATGGTCCTTTAAGAAGCCTAATTTTGTTAAGGGAATGAGAGTAATATCTTAATGTATTAAGGAATGAGATCTAGTAGTTAATCTACCAATCAAATTAAAAAATTAGTTAACATTTACCTTTCCTCTGTAAAGAAAATATACCAGAAATTATCTTTCCTGTAACAGCTGTTAAAGTCACATACTGGGGAAAGCAGTTGCAACTGACTTTAAGTACAATTCTAATCAAATCATCACCATGTGTATTGTTTCCGGGTACTTTTAGTAACAAATGAAGTTTTGTTTGTGCTAACCTTCCTGGTAATCACCAGGAATAAATGTGTTAAGTGCCACGTAAAATGCTTGTGTACTTCTTCAATCCTATTTTCTTCAGCAAAAGCACAAGAGAAAGCAGCATTTTTGCCTTTTGAAGAAAACTGACAATTTATGTGTAAGAGAAATGAGAACTGACTTTAATTTCTGACACCAGGATGTTATCTGATAATTCTGAGGAATCAAATTTGTCAAGAGACACCTTTTTTACGTAGTAAGTTGTCAGGTTATGTAGGTCTACACTGAAAACAAATTGGCTGATGCAACATTTAAAAGCATACTAGTGATTTCCAGCAATCTGAAGTTAACAGAGTATTGGTTGATAGATTTTTCTTTTAAAATCTCAATACTTATGATGGCACACAGTTTATGGAGATTATGTACTGTCCATCATTAAACAGTTTTTTCTTTGATCCTGATTCCACCTACAGAGAAGCACTACATGGCTTCTTCAAGTCCCTCAAAATATTACAATTCCTTTAACTCTCTATTTCAGTGATCTAAATATTATAAGTTAACCTTGGTATTACCATGGGTTCTGTTCAGTAGATTGACTATTCTAAAAGATATCACATAAATGTGCATCGATATCTACAAACTAGCTAAAAGAAATCAGTGTTTCTGAAGGCTAGTAAAGGTCTTAACACTGATTCAGCATTACAGAAACCAGATTTCAAAGTGATGGTTTGCCTTTTCCTCCTATTATGCACTAATCTGTCAGTTTTGCTCAGCAGAATCTTGATGTGGCACTGTGTGAAAATACATATTTCTCACTTTTTTGTGGCACCAGCACTGAAGTAAGTTTAGCTTTTATTTTTTTGCTTGTAAAACTCTTCAAACAGATCCATGGGGAGCTATGGAGTCATAACCAGACATGATCCATGACACTTTAGGAAAATAAGAAATATTAGCAGAGTTAATAAACAAAACTTTTCCACATCCTAGTCTTTAACAGTGGCTATTCAGTGATATTTTGTGATATATTCACTAGTTATCCTACCTAAGCTTTGATTAGAGACAGGCAGGCTAGTCAAGAAAACAACAGCATATCATTTTGGTACTTGCAGCCACTGATGTATAAGGGTTTACACTATGAATTTGTCTGAAGTAAAGGAATGTTTGTAAATTCTGCAATTTTTGCCTTATCTGCAGAAAGACGGCATTTTTTTAGCTTAAATGAAAAAAATCCTACTGATACTTTTTTTTTTTGTCCATCTATTCTTTTTTAAAATTACATTTCATATCTTGGCCAGAAAAAAGGGACTGAAAGCAATGCCTGTAACAGATCAAGGCCAGCAATTTCCCAGCTCTTGGAAAGGCAATTATGCCTTGTGCTGGGCCTGTTTTTCTCTAGCAGTGATATTTCAACTCAGATCATCACAAGTAACTGAAGATTTATTTTCCAACATTACTGTTCTTCCCTTTGTTTGGCTTCATTTTGGTTTGTCCTGAGGACCCAGGCTCAAACTTCAAAAACAACTACAGCACCCACAACTGTGCATCTCAGCTTCTTTCTTCTACAAGAACAATGAAATCCTCAATGTTGAATACCATTTAAAAACTGTTAACAGAAATTGTCCTTAGAAACAGAAAGGACACAGGATCTTGGGATAAAGGATGACATCATAGGTCTAGACCTGAAAATCACTCCCCTTCCACTGTTTGGTGTAGCACAATAGCAAAATCCTGTCGGCTGCACTGACTGAACTCTCTCAGAATGGCTACTCTTCATATAGATATAACTTTTAGCTTTATGCTTTCTAAAAGTATTTTTTTAAAAGTCTCTTTTCTAAATATTGGAAAAGTCGTAAATATCATAAACTAAACCTTAAGGTTTATGCTGTGCCTTTGAGGCCACTCTCCTTGTCTTTGCCCACACAAATACGTGTCTATGTCTGTGTATGCATCTGCGTAATATATAATATGCAATATGGGTAATATTTTCTGCTAGGATGTGAGATCTAAGCAGGAATGGCAGCTACGCCTTCCTCTGGAAATTAACTTGCAGCAGGAGATACAGAATCCCTAATACTGTGTAATAATAGTTATATTCCCCTAGCTCAAGCTGCTGAGGCAAATATTCTTGGATAACTTGGTCGTGCCATCTGTTCTCAATGGTATCAGTAGCAGTTTAGAGAAATAAGTTTGTGTATGTTAGAATTGGCCTTAAAGCGTTATAAACTATTGGTGGTGTATCTTGACTCCTACACAATCCCTAGTGGCATGATGTTGGTAATATATTGCATTGTATTCTCAAGAACTGGATCGTAACTGCAGAAACAGAAGAGAAGTCAGAAGAGCCCTAATGAAAATTGATTGTAGAGACTGGGGGATAGAGATATAGTATATTTGTTCAGCAGGAAACCTAGATGTAGTAATTTTTTCCCCCCTTTTTCATATATCTTATAGGCCAGAAACAAAGATAAACCAAGATCTCTGGATCCAGAGGAAAACTAATACTCTAATTAGTGTGCCAAATTTTCTGCTGGTGTATCTTGATATATCTCAATTGACTTTAATAAAGCTCAGCCATTTTTCACCAGCCAGGAATTTGGTCTATTCTAGCAGGAAATGTCCTCACTGAACTTGTTGTATGCTTTCATTTTTATTCTTTTCTATTATTGGAATTGACATATACTTTTATGAAAATCTAGGGAAAGTTTTGAAGTAAAAGGATGTTAGTTTTCTGATTAGTTGCATGAAAGAGAGAAATTTCCTTTAAAAAATAATTGTTTGGATATTTTAAATACATGTTAAAAGAAAATTGCAAGGTGGGCAGTGTTTTTAAAGAGTTTTAAGTGCTGTAGCTCTGAATCCTCTCGAATTCTGCTCTTTCCTCTGAAATCAATGACAAAGTTTATTTACCTGTCTCAAGCGGAAGCGTGGCAATGTCTTTAATGGTTAGACACAATGCTTGTCATTATCCAGGTGATGCTGCACTTTGTTCTTCTGTAATAAGGCCATACAATAGTAAGTCTCTGACCAGATAAAAAACAAAGAAATACAGACTATACTGTACCACTCTTAAGATTACAGAACCGTCCTTCAGAAATAGACTCCTTAGTATATATAAATTCTGTGTATTGTGCAAAAGCCATCAAGGAGGTTGAATTGATTTGAATTGTTATAAACTTATGCCCTTTTTTATACCTACATGGAATTGTCTACTTTTTTGACTTCCATAAATTTTAAAGAGAAGAAATATTTGAATATGCTGTTAGGTAGAAGAACATATTCCTGAGTAGGCGGGCAGTACATGTATAAGAAAGACCTCTCACAGTGGAGTGCTTATAAGAAGCCAAATATATTCCTGTAGGTGGGGTGGGCTGAATCAATAGAACAAGAGAAGACAATTGGAGTGAGGGCATCCAGAGTCTTGAAAATACTAAAAAAAGCAATTTTGCGTTGTATTTCCAGAAGGAGAAAAAAATGGGATGATTATGTACCTATCCACTAAATTTTGTGTATTTCTTTGTGGAAAATAGATTGTTTCTGGCTCTTGATTTAGCTGACAAAATACTCAGTAGATGAACTATTTTTCTATGTTCAGCACTGAGTTTTCACTTAAGGTAGGAGTATTTACAGAGTTTCTGAATCTTGTCAAGTCTGGATTGCATTTTCTGCTGAAGAATGGTGTGAAACATCCAAAGATTTTTAAAGTAAACAATCAAATGAAAAAAACCAGCTCATTAAGGTATCTACACAGTTTAGGCAAATTCTCAGTTGCAGCTGAAAGTGAGGTTTCAAGATCATTGTTTTTGACACAAATGCTCTTCAATTAAAATTTGTTTGTTTTCACTGATTGAAGATCTTTTCCAGGTTTTCAGACAGAAATAGTGGGGAATTGTTGCATAAGTAGAAAGGAAGACCTTCTTGGATGACTAGCTTTCCTCAGATGTTAAAAGACCTCCCTCAGATGTCAAAAAAAGAAAATGTACTTTCATTTCATTTGTAATTGGATGTCCAAAAAGTTTAATCTTAAAGTGTGAATGTCTTTAAAATTTCAAACTTAAAAAGTCAAAGCACGTAAGTAACTCTCAAACCCTGGCACTTTGAGCAAAAGGAGGTAAAACTTATTGAAATTTAAGAGAACAGGAGTACAGATATTTTGTTATTCAGAAACTAGAAAAGGGTGATTACCTTCTACTGCTATATGGGAAAGACAAGTTTGTTGTGGAGGACGAGAAAGGAAGTAGAAAAGACTTTGAAAAGTCTAAGACAGAAGTCCAAAAGGAGAATTTTTGCTGACATGATCAAGGCTAAAATAATGACACCTCTGTAGCACAAAATTGCATGGTCGTAAAGAAAAAGAAGTATTAGTGATTGGGAAGTAGATTTTGTCTTACCAGGAAATAATTACTAATGGGAGGGAAGAGATTAGAGGTTGTTTATAGTCAGATTTTTTTCATGTCAACAGAGTCGACTTTAGCATCTGAATCAAATTTAAAAAAGAACCTTGTTTTTCGGGGTTAAATTTATTGAAAATATTGATTAAATTCAGGGTTGTTTTGGAAATGTATACAAGCTAAGTATGGTTTTCTGTAGACATGTTATAATACTTAATGACAGCTAAGCATCATGGTGAGTGGCATGTTAGAAAAGTTGGAGATAAATGGATTGCTGCAGGGATGCACAAACTATTAGTTGAGCACAACAATACTGACAGAGTGCATCTAAATTAATGTTCAAGCAGACATCTTTCTTCTGTCCCCTTTTCCTCAGGGTCTAGCATATAGCACCCCCTCTTCACAGAATCACAGAATCAACTTAGGCTGCAAAAGACCTCTGAGATCATGGAGTCCAACATATGACTGACCACCACTGTGTCAACTAGACCATGGGCAGTCTGTCCTTAAACACTTCTGGGGACAGTGACTCCACCACCTCCCTCAGCAGCTCATTCTGATATTTAATTGCCCTTTCTATGAAGAATTTCTTTCTAATGCCCAACCAGAACCTCCCCTGGTGCAGCTTAAGACTATGCCTTCTTGTGCTATTGCTAGTTGCCTCCTCATATGACTTGTGCTCCAGACTTTTCACCAGCTTCTTTGCCCTTCTCTGGATATGCTCCAGCACCTCAATGTCCTTCCTGAACTGAGGGGCCCAGAACTAGACACAGCACTCAAACCTCAGCCTCACCAGTGCCGAGTAAAGGGGAAGAATGAGGGAAGTGATGGCCACATCATTTCTGATACAAGCCAGGGGATCATTGGCCTCTTCGGCCACCTGGGCACACTGCTGGCTCATGTTCAGCTGGCTGCCACCTGGTAGTCCCAGGCCCCTTTCCGCTGGGACACTTTTCAGACACTCGTTCCTCAACCTGTGGCTCTGCATGAGGTTATTGTGGCCAAAGTGCAGGACCTAGCACTCGATCTTGTTGAATCTCGTACTGTTGGTCTTGGCTTATCAATCCAGCCTGCCCAGGTCCCACTGCAGGGCCTTCCTGCCCTCCAGCAGATGGACACTCCAACGCAACTTGATGTTGTCAGCAAATTGACTAATGTTAGACTCAATCTCCTCATCCAGACCATCAGTAAAGGTACCGGACAGCTCCTTCTCCCTTGACTCATACTGTGGAGGGGTCCCAGACCTCACGAACAAGATTGCTCTTGTAGGCACTTAAATCAGAAGATGTACTCCAGGACGACGTGTAATATCATCCAACTGCTAATTGAGTGCCCACACCCCAGATCAGACTAAAGCTATGCCAAAGTAACTCCCCCTCATTATCAGCTGTTTCACTCCACAGATTCACTCCTGTTTGGCTGTACTACTTGTTAATGTAGACCACACTCAACCATCAGCTTAGTAATGTGCCATATGCTTCTCTTTCACCACCCAGAAATGGATGAAACATGATTTATATAGATCAGAGGGAGAAGAGAGTAAATCAGGATGAAGTTATTCAGTTGAATCTTTCATGCTAATGAAAATATTTATGCCAAGTGAATCCTTGTATTAATATTAATATCAAAACAATTTTAAACATGGCCTTGTATCTGAGGATCTTTTCTCCATGCAGCAGAAGTAGATATTTTATACATCCTAACAAGCATCTATAGGTCTACAAACACATAAGTTTATATAAACACAAGAAAATATTCAGGATTCTGTAACATGGTACAAATGCCAAATTGTAACAAAATTTAAAGTTAATTAGATAGTTAGTATAGTGCACTGAAGGATTTTTTTTCTTTTCAGCACAGCAGAAATACCGGCTGTGCAGTGCTGTGTATGATTTATTTATAGGCTGCTAATGAAGACGTATCTAATCATCATAATTAATTGGTATTTTAGTGCTTTGGGGCCTAATCACAGAAAATTTCATATGTTGGCTCAAACAGATCTTAGCTGTGAGGCAAAAATTCAGAAGAAAACTTGATTTTTCTTTGTTCAAGTTTGCTTTTCCATTGAGCTTAACTACTGTGTGGTGATTATAATTTAACCCTCAAAACACAGCATATGTTAAAATGCTGTGAAAATGAGCTAGGAGAGAGTGATTTGCAGGGATAGTGTTACATGACAACAGTAACACGTAATTCCCACACCAAATTCCCTATTTGGTGTGGGAATTTGCTTTAGTCGGGTCGGATATTAACCCTGTTTTATCAGCATTGAATCAGTAAAACAGTTCACTATTTTTTGTAACTATCCACACAATTTCCTGATTTTTCTTATTATTTTGTATGCTAAACTCACTTATATAAAAAATCCCTCTAAATCATCATATAGTTCTGTAAACTTGCTGTTCACTTGTATATTTTTGCCTACATTCCCCATCATTCTCCTAACGGTCAATTGGAGAGCTCCAAATGGTTAATAGTCTGGTTTTATTTTAACTGCTGAAAATAAAATACTTTTTATTTCATGTGAGAGCAATTCTTCACACGTATTATAAAATTAATTCATGTTCTCACTCTTAAATAAATGTGTACATATAAATACATACAGTGCAATATGGAAATATAAAAGTGTATATGCATACTCTTTGGTTCCACAAATATAACTCCTTGTTCAATTTTTCTGATATGACTGATGAATATACCATTTTATACCCATGAAATGAATACTCCCACCTTCCTGTGTTGTCAATGATGTGGGTATGATAGGCCTTCATTATAGCAGCAATAGCACTTTCATTTTTGGTTAAAATAGCTGTTCCAAAAAGTAACTGCAATAATCATCTTCCATCTTGCCAGATATTGGCTACTGGGCTAGAGGAACTGTATGCTCTATGTGAATGTACATTATAATATAGAAAGTAATAGATCTTATTGCTTTTTTCTTTTTATTTTTTTTTAAATAATTTAAACTGCTATGTCTTCTACTAAATATACTAACCTGTACTGGTACTACAAGTGGTACATAACAAAATAATTCTGCTAGATTCTTCCTTTGATGTTTATCCCTCAACCTTTGTCAGTTTTTTTTTCTCCACATTCCAGAAAAATCAATTTTATTTAACAGTTTCTCAGTGTATATCTCATGTCTGTATTACATTTCATGAATCTGAATTTTTGAGGATGACATTTTCCCAAGTATTTGCGATTAGCATAGGTTGTCTGTTTCCAAATGCTACGAAGCAATCTTGATAGCTGTAAAACAGTTTGTCCTGTTTTGAATGTTCATGAATATATTATCAGAAGTGGCACACAGTGTAAGGAGTCTAGCAGAAACCCCTGTGTAAGGAATCCTGGAACCTGAACTCAACACCTTCTCCTCCCACAGCACTGACATTATGAATTGTATGAAAGAAGAATGTCCATTAGTTGTTAGTTCTCCTAGCAGCAATTCTTATGAACCATTTCTAGGCTTCTAGATGAGGCAAAGGTCATTAAATACCTCCCCTACTTCCAGTAAAGTGCTTGAACTCAAACAAACCCATACAAAGATGTTCCAGTGCAGTGGTTAAATGGCATGCATACCATTCCAGCTAGTGCACTTTAAGGGTATCGTATGAAGCTAATTAGGTACCCCTATGAGTAATCTATCTCTGCTTGGACTTAAAGAACTGGTTTCCTATTACAAAAGAATTAACTTTATTTCCCCTATTCAAGGAGAAACACTTTTAGCTATTTTTTATTGTCCCATCTAAGTTCTAAGATAAAATTATTTAAACCATAAGTACCAATGCTACTCCATTCTTCAAGAGGAGGAATGGGAAAAGACTGCATGATTTAGCTGAGCCTACTAGGATACCCCAAAAGAACACACACCAAAACAAAAAAAAATAAAACAAACAGACAAACAAAAAGAAACAAAACCCAAACCACGAAAAAAAAGAAAGTAAACACACCACAACCACAGGGACACAGTTAAAAGTAGCAACACTTATATCATCCTTTCAGGTTCCAGACACGAGCTGGTAAGGCCATTAATACTACGGTTTACAACAGATGGCCATTCTTGCTTGGACATACACATACATCATCAAATTTCCCTTTGAGTTTCACTCTCTTTAATTCCCACTGAAGTCAATAGGAGTTTCATCTGTGTAAAGAAAAGAAATGAACCTGCAGGGATATTTTTCCTTTGTCTTAAGTGATGCATTGTTAAATGTAGGGATTAACTCAGAAAGGAAAAATGTCATTGAGACCAACTCACAAAAAATTTTGTTTAAATCCTTGTGAGATAAAAGTCAATTGATATTTAACTTTCTGAAGGTTAAAACCTTCAAGAAGTTCTCTAATGAAACCAGCAGTAAGAAAATTGTCAATAGATATTCTATGTCTACATTCCTTTGTCTAATGTTATATTCTTTGAGTATCCATAAACAACCACAGTCCATTATCTATTTTCCTGCCCTTCAGCATGCAAGGACAGTCAAATTCAGTGTATCTGACCAGGAATCTGAAGAAATTATAAATTTTGAGAGTAAGTATTTTAATCATTTCTTTTGTTGTTTAAGCCAAATCACCACCAGCCAAAACCCACAAACAAAACCTCACAAAACCGTGAAAGAACTAAAAGTCTTTTTAAGAGGACATAACTTCAGCTTCAGATGACCCTATAGAATGCTTTTGATTTTTAACTAGCTTAGAGACACAGGAAGTAAATCTATTATTTCATGCATAGTTTACTTACCAACGTCATAAAAGCAGAAATATTCCCCTGTGGAATTTGACATACGATGATCTGGGTTGTAAACCTATTCTGACTAATCATGTTTATTCTGATTGATTGAGCTAATTGAAAAACAGTACAGATATTCCCTGTAGGTGCATTTTTCTCTTATTATATTTGTATGATAATAAAAAAAGGATGTTTTCAATTCTCAAAAAAATAATTATCTTGGTTTTTCTTAGCCTACCAGAACAGATTGCATGTCTGAATGTTATTAGTCTAACAGGTAAGCAATCTGTTTTCAGAGTTTGACCATACTAAATTTAACCATTAAAGGCCTAAATATATATTTGGAATGAAGTGTTCAACATATCATTCTTAATGCCAATAAATGATTTTTTCTTTGTTCCCCTGAGACATGCTGTCTGTATCTACTTTGACAATATTGCCTGACTGCAGAAATTGTTTTCAGCCTTCTCATTGGGACCACCACTCACCTCATACCTTTAGTGATGTTGCCTACTCTATTTCCTTGACTCTCAGAGTATGCTAAAAGGCATCTGTTATAGTGACCACCATGCTCAATGGCAGCTATGCATCTATGCCAGAGAAATTAAGAAAAAGCTTGAAATAACCTTTTGTGAAGAATCAAAAAAATACAGGCTGAAATATTAGGCTTAATTCCAAAACTGGTGCAATGACTTCCGCAGAAACAGCACAGCATTGCCTCCTTATTTATAAGATACTGCAATACTGAGATCTATTCTTATACAGAAAAAAAGAAAAAAAAAAGAAAAAATGAAGTGGAGATTAGTTTTTCTTAGGTTCTCATAGGTGTCCAATTCAGAGGTGAATGAACTTACAAGTTTTAAAGGCCAGAGAAAACAAACATCAGAGCTTTTGGATCTAGCTTTTTTTTAATCTAGCATATATCTGACTGCAGTTTAGATTTCAGGTTTAAGATGTTTTGTAAGTAGTTTGCCTCACAGAATTTTAAGTGCTGGGTCTTCTTATTTTGATAGAATGTAGGGTATAAAAAGATGTTTAAAATGTTAAAAAAAAAGTAAAAACACTCAAAGTTTTAAATCCTGCATTCAGAAACTACAGTAACTTAAAGGAAAGATAACTGACTCATAGCACTAAGGCTAGTAAACTAGTTAATGGAAAGTAAGCATATTTTTCTCCAAGGAGAAATGAAGATGAGTAATAACTATTGTAAAACTCCTATTTAATAATTGGAAGGAAGGAGCCTGTATCTTTACACTGATAGACTTTCCATGACAATATAACTTTCAGTGCATTAAAATTGTGTCATGCTCAGTGGCTTAATTTTCAAAAATATCGGGGGAAGCCAAAAGAACAACCAAAATATATGAAAACTTTCTGAGATCGACATTTACTTTACAGCCCTGCAGAATTCTTCATTCAGAAACTCTTTCTATAATTTTAGTTCAGCTGAACCCCTGAATAGCCTTTTAAATTTTGGTTCTAGTCAAATACATTAAAAGTGAAACCATAAATTAGAGATTTAATTTAGCCCTGAATTTCTGTCATGTGATTGGCCCCAACAAGTATTAAGAAACATAAGAACAAATGTGGATATTTCTGCTAACCGAGGAGGACAAACGTATACATGGAAACATAATTCTGTATTTTAACAAAAGATAAAACAATTATTTTTCAAAATTATGGCCTAGAATATAATGTCATGTCTGAAGCTTTGCAAGATTTTTTTCCAAAAGATTCCCATAAGTCTGGGTATGTGCAAGAACTCACATCAACAGCGTTCATACATCCATCTTGAAAGTTTTTGGGAACTTTCGGAATCATTCAGACATGGACTAGGAAAAAAATTGTGTCACATAAGTGATCAGAAAAAGAACACTAAGTGTAGCAAATAGCTGAGCTTTTCTTAACAGGTTGCAAGTTGTCCCATTTCACAAAAACAAAGAAATAGAATTCATAGAATCACCAGTATGAAACGATATTCTAGCCAAAGCTTTGATACTGTTCAGCATCAAAAAATATCATGATTGACAGAACCCTACAGTTTTGCAATCCCTAGAAATGTTTTTCTTTATCTGTGTGTATCAGAAAGAGATTTGAACCAAATAGTGGGATATTTTCAAGACTAAGGAGAAAACAATTTCTATTGTTTGATGGAAAGTGCAATTTTACAAGGCTACTCAGTGGCTTGTCCCATCACTTCACTGCATGCACACCTAAATCACAATCGATTCTGACACATCCTTTAGCAACTAATTATTGGTGAAAGAAATTTATGAATAAAAATCCGAAGCTATTTGGTGGTAGTCATATCACGGTACTTTTCAAAGGAATATGGTTTTGGTCCATTAAATAGTGTATTGACTTATTTCCTGATGATTATAATATAATGAGCAAGTGTTGCCTCATCATAAACCATGTTATTTTGTACTGCTTGTAAAACAGAAACTGTATTTGATCATGACCACCATTAGCTGGCATTTCTTATTAGTTATTACGGGGAGCTGTAGCATATTATGTTGCCCAATTTTTTTCTGACTGAAAGGATATATAGTACAATGAAAGGTAGGCTTTTATTTTCTTTTTATCTGTGGATGTGCTGTTGGTGATTTGCTCTAAAATGTGTACACTGCATTGTTTTTCTCATCTAAAATGTAGTTATAAGGACAAAGCTAGTCACATCAGAGGATTCATCTGTCTCTCACCATTCTTTATGTACTTCCTGCATCTTCTCTCATGTGCAGTCTTTCCAAAGATTAAAGAACTGGCTAAGCATACTCCATCTATTTTCTATTTTTCCTACATCATCACAGTTTCATGGTGGTTTTTTTGATTTTTTTTCTCCTGAAAGAAAACCACTCTGGGGAAGATATTTTAAATTATTTGACTAAACCACAAAAAGAGTATAAAAAGGTAAGGAAAAAGCAAGTCTACGTAACAGAATATCTCACTATCAAAACAAGCTGAAGGACGTCCAGTTCTGGGCCCCTCACTACAGAAAAGGCATTAAGGAACTGGAGTGTGTCCAAGGAGAAACCAAGCTCATAAATATCCTATGAGAAGTGGCTGAGGGAGTTGGGGCTGTTCAGCCTGGAGATAAGGAGGCTCAGGTGGACCTTATCACACTCTACAGCTGTGTGAAGGAAAACTGCGGCAAGGTAGGCGTCAGTCTCTCCTCCCAAATAATAAGTGGTAGGACAAGAGGAAATGGCCTGAAGTTGTGCCAGGGAAAGTTTAGATCAGATATTAGGGCTGTCAAGCACTGGAACAGGTTGACCAGGGAAATGGTGGAATCAACATCCTTGGAGGTATTTAAAAGTTATGTAGATCTGGTACTTAAGTACGTGGTTTAGTGGTGGATTTGGCTATGTTAAAGGTTAAACTCAGTGACCTTAAGGTTCTTCACTAATCCAAAAGGTTCTATAATAATATACAACACTTAAAGAGAGAAATAACAATGTAGACTCATAAGCTGCACAATTTTTTCACTTTTTTGAAACTTCCATGTCCTATTTATTTAGTGGCTCAAACTCAACTTGGCTAAACCATAAACGTCCTTCCTTTTTTTCCTGGAAGTGTTCTTCATTGCACCATTTGTTGATCATCATGGAAAAATTTTTCTGCTACAACCTCAGTTTAAGCTCAACTCAAGTACCACTATAGGTCCTCCTATTTACATTCTATTTAATTGTAATGAGAATTACAATTCTTTATCTGTCTGTAAAATAAAGTAATTTCTCTTGATCTATAAAGATAAACCAACTGTCCATGTTTCTTCTCACATTCCAATTACTTCAACATCTACTATATCAAAAGCAGCACCATCCAACACCTGCTATTTCAGAATGCTGCTAAATCACTTTGCCATATATTTCGTTGGATCTGTCTACTAATTTTGGTCAAGCATGATGCCTCTGTCTACTTTTCACAGCATTCTTGACTTCTTCCTAGTCAGCTAGAACATCAATTCTTGATTCAAAGTTTGATTTAAAGTTTTATCACTGAAATGTAAATTTTTTGGTTCATTTTTAAACAGTATGATCCATAATTTCTTCTGCCATATACTCCATGCTTGAGATAATCTTTTCATGTATAGCTGCCAAACAACAGCATTGTCTTCCTTCTGCTGCCTGAATGATCTCATACTAACTTGACTGCTTCTATCATACTTTCTCTTTCCTTGGAACTCCCTCATTTAGCTGAATGCATCTAGTTTCTCTTGTCCTCCACTCTGGTTGGCAGTTATTTGAAATAAGAAGCTCCTTTGTGTTCTCTCAATACATTCTCATAATGCCTAATACAATGGTGTTAGAGATCTAAGAACAGGCTTGAAACTACTGGATAGTGAACATGGGTAACAAGATGATGACTGGATGGTGGAAACTGTGTCACTTGCCTTGAGAAAACTGCTGGAGGATTATTCACCTTAAACACTCCATATTTTGCATTGAAATCAGGCAGAAGGCCAGGGAAGCTCACCAGAGAGTTAACGTGCACTGTGCATCAATAGAAGTTTTTTTTTTCCTTTAGAAAAGGATATAAAGTTATGATAATATGGACTGTCATTTTAAGAGAAGAGTGATTTATTTTTTTACTTCTCCATAAATGGAGCAAATCCATTTGATCATGACAAAGCTAAACATTCAGATATCCTTTCTGTGACCTTCAAAGAGGGCATGTGTCTCTCCTCTTGCACATGATCCACTAAGATCAATTTTCAAAATCCTCTGAAAGTCAAAAATATTTCAGGTTCTTTTTCCAGGCAAAGAGGCTGTGACAGAAGGTAAAAAGGAGCACCCTAGGAAGGTAATTCAGTTATGTGCAAAGAACCACTTTATCTTTCTGAAAAGCAGATAAGGTTCCTAGCAGGAGAGGACCACATACTCTACAAGCCTTATGGGCATATGTAAGATCTCATGCCACCAGAAAACGTCTTGATGAAGTGGAATGTGCTGTTCTGTTAATTAAACCAACATCTTAATTAAAATACATTCCTTCAAATATAAAACAGTTTACATGAGTACCCCCTAGGATGTCTCCGTTACTTTTTTCAATCTATTTAGTGTTTAGAATTTTGAATTGAATGTATAATTAATTATAGGTAGAATTTAAAAACGCAGGTCTAGTGAGTTGATTCTGATCATTAGCTATCACAGAGAATCCTTCAGGACCCTCCTTCAGAACTTCATGAGTTTTTCCACTGCATGAAGTCTGAGAAATTCTGTTTTCTTTATGTGAAAACCTCTAAAGCGTGGAACCCTTGTGTCACGTCTTTTTCTTTGATAAGCTTTTTTCTGATTTATTTTTTTTCCCCACAAAAGCACACTGGCCTCCAATCCATCATCAACTTCCTGAGATACATCTCTTCTGCCTCCCTAAGTTTAGATAATACATACCGTACCTTACGGACACAAGTAAGGTATCCAGGCTGTCAGAGGAGAACTTCACAAACAACATAACAATTCTCCTATGGGAAACTGCTAAAGACAAGCAAATGTGCTTCCTTACCTTGGAGATGTAAAGGACTGATTCAATGTTATATTGAGATGCTGACATACATAATTTTTTTTCGAAGTCTGTTAATGCTTTGGGGAGATGGAATGGGGGGAATTTGAAGAGGCCAGACCACTCATCCAAGGCATTGAACAAATGGTTTTTATTTAGACTGCACAAATCAAAGTAGATAAATAATGCTTAAATGTACGCATTCAATTCCTTTAGGAGGAACACTAGTATAGTAATCCCATTTCCCTAGTGTATTAATATCCTTTCATGTTTCATTGATATTGTTAGTGCATATTTATGACCATAGGAATGAGTGTATTCCGTATTCTCACCTGCACTGATTTCTTCCTTCCTACATAAAGGCAGGAACCCCCCCCAAAAAAAATCCCAAAAAACCAACCAACCAAAAAACTCCTGAAAAAACCCAAAACCCACCAACCCTCTCCCCAAAAAAACAACCAAACAACCAACAAACTCATGAAAAAACCCAAAACCCACCAACCCTCTCCCCAAAAAAACAAGCAACCAACCAAAAATCCAGAAAAAAACCCCCCAAAACCAAACAACCACAAAAAAAGCCCACAAAAACAAAGACAAAAAACTTGTTCCATGATAATTCTCATGGTTTCCAGTGTCTTCCTTTCCCATTTAAGTTCTCATAAGTCAAACAAAGAGTAGCTAACAACTTTTCCATGACAAAGTCTTTTTCTTCTAGGAAGTTATCTATTTTCACAAAGCTTGTGGAATCTTGTGGTCTTTGAGATATCTGTCTCAGAATCAGTTGACACCAACCAATAATTCCAAAAGTTCCTATTGAAATATTGTCCTGTATATACTTTCACATGAACATGCACCTGAATACAGACTCAATATTTGGTTACAGTTAGTAGATCTATTTGGGAAAACAGGCAAAAAAAAGTTTCGTGAAATAAAAATAATTAATTGATAGTAATAAGAACTATAAACTTAAATTTTATGAGATAATATTTAAAAATATTTATATCATATATGTATATAAATATCTATAAAAGGTATAGATATCATATAGACACATAATATATTTTTATAATTTTTAACATACGTACAGATATATAATATTTCATAAGATTTTTACATTAGTTATACTTGGTCATCAGAAGATTTGTCATATAAAGAAGTAGGGTAGCAGGGTGAGCAAATCAGCTATCAATGCACATATTAGTACAAAAAAAAAGGAAACAAAATAGATTCACTTAAACACCTCAGTGGCAACAGAATCCTTACCTCACAGGCAAAAGCTTAATTAAATGTAGAAGCAATATCTAGTTCCATAAATAACGATCTATAATCATACACAATTGGCGTGTCATTATTCTTATTACAGAAAGAACAAACAAGAATAAAAAGCAATAATAGTCTTATAGAACTGAGTTCCAAATACTAAAGCTCCTTTCTCTCACTTTTTTCAAGTATGTTCATTAAAACTATCTGACAATATCACGTGAAAAACATTTTTCTTCTGTCTGTTCTCCATAAGAACAACATAAAGCATAGGAAGGAATAGAATGGCCACTGTGCATCAGGCCCTAGTTAAGAAAAATCAGCTAAATAGCATGAGAATTATCAAGAAAAATAATGCAATATTTTGGTGTTAAAGAGAATTGCCTATTTTTCTACATCAGAAGTAAATTGGTCCTTGTTTTGCATTGAACTGAAAGATGTGAATCTGAGAGTGATAACATGAGCTTTTGCAAACAGTGGACTGTTCTGGTATATTCTTGATTAATGCAATAATTTAGGAGAAACAAAGAAATCGTCCCTGTCTTGCTAAAAATTGATTGATATTTTACTGGAGAAAATGGGAGTTTTCCTCACTGATGCTTTTTATTTCATTATTTAATATTATTATTTTTTAATCTTCTTTAAAGTGCAAAATTACACTACATCAAATGCTACAATCCCAATGTCACTTCACTTTATGTTTATTGAGGTTGCCCAAACCTGTTCAAAATAGCTGGATTATAGCTTGCAAATGTAGAGATAAGGATGGATGGGAAATCTTTCAGTGTATGAGTTAGCTTGGAAAGCTCCCCGTGTCAGAACTGTGTGTTCTTGCAGTATGTTGTCTTAGTTTACTCAGATTCTTACTGATGCATCTACTGAGGATGCAGTTTAGCCATCAGTGTTTGGTGAGTTAAGTTCATTTTCGAAGCTGGATTATGGGGTCTTTTATCAATGTTCTGAGTTCAGATCAGGTATTTTCTTGACCCACTCTGTGCAGATGATGTCCCAATCTAACAGTGACCCAGAATCTTTGGGCAGATATTAAGACATGGTACACAGTAAGAGCATACTCTCCAAGCCCTCAAAGACCTGATAAAAGCTCTTCAGAAGTTTTCAAAAAATGTGTAGATGTGGAGTTGGTAGTGCTGTGTTAGTGGTTGGACTTGATGGTCTTAGAGGTCTCTTCCAACCTAAACTATTTTATGATTCTATGATAAGGGTTAAAGGAAATAGTCAGGGCTGGATTAAGGTAACCAAGTTGACTTCTGCATGTTTGGACACGTGTTCTTCTATGCATTTGAACATAGGACTTTGATTTTCAGCTCTGTCAGTCCTTTCTTCTCACATATTTAAAACCTTGACTAGAATTAGTCTCAAGGTGGAGAGATGAGTAATGTCTTTTGTATTTTAAAACAAAAGGAGTGTTTAAAACTATTGACTCTGTCATATGAGGGTGTATTCTGGAGAAACAGTAAAGTAGCCTGGTACCAGGGAAAAAGCAATGACCAGTGGCTGATGCATCTTTGCCATTTACTTTAACCTGGGATGTTAGATGCAGCCATCAAGAGAGCTGAACAGACAATTAGGAAACCACAACGTGACAGGCTGCCTTTTCTTCACATTTCTGCTTTGTGAAAGCATTGGAAACACAATCTGAATGGACTAAAGTAATTCAGTGCCCGGTGTCTGGCCTCCTCAGCCAACTAACATATTTCAACACAGCGATAACTAACAGCAAATAGAACATATCAGTGAATTCAGTGTCTTGCAAACTGAGGTATTTCAATATAATATGGAATTATTTTATAAAATTTGTGTTTTGGGTTGATCCTGGTGCTGACCAAAACCACTGTATTGTTCCCCTCCACATCTGCATGAGGGAGACAAAATACAATGAAAAGCTTAGGGGTTGAAATAAGGACAGGGGAGAGATTACTCGGCAACTACCGTCTGGGAGAAAACAGTGAACTGAGGGAAATAAATTTAATTTATTACAAATCAAAACAGAGTACTAATAATAAAAATAAACCCCAAATCTTAAAAACACTTTTACCCATCTCTTCCTTCTCCCTGGGCTCGACGTTACTGCCCAATTCTCTACCTTTTCTCCACCAGTGGGGAAAGGGGATGGGTAACGGGGTTGTGGACAGTGAATCACACATTGCGTCTGTTTCTGCCTTCTGCTCAGAGGGAAGACTCCTCATGTTCTTCCCCTGCTTCAGTGTGGGGTCCCTCCCTTGGTGTGCACTTCTTCAGGAACAGACTCCTCCCATGTGGGTCCTCCACAGGGTCACAAGTCCTGGCAGAAAATCTGCTTCAACATGAACTTCTATTTTCACGGATCCACAAGTCCTGCCAGGAACCTGCTCCAGCATGGGCTTCCCACTGGGTCACAGTTTCTTTCATGCACCACTGCCTACTTAGGTGTTGGGCTCTCCACAAGCTGCAGGTGGATGTCTGCTTCGTCATGGAGCTCCTTGGGCTTCAGGGGCACAGCTGCCCCACCATGGTCTGCACCAGGGGCTGCAGGGGAATCTCTGCTCTGGCACCTGGAGCACCTCCCCCTCACTTCTTCCCTGACGTCCGTGTCTGCAGAGCTGTTCCTATCATATATTCTCACTCCTCTCTCTAGCTGCTACCACCACCACTGTTGGGTTTGACCTTGGCCAATGATGGTCCATCTTGGGGTTGGCTGGCACTGGCTGTCAGACACAGGGGCATCTCCTAGCACCTTCTCACAAAAACCACCCCTATAAACCCCCTATTACCAAAACCTGGCCACAAAAACCAATTTATTTTAAAGAAACTAGGAAAGAAAAAATGAAATAATTCCTAATATTAATTAATATGTGTGGTTTTAAATAATTAAATACAATTATTTGTTGTCAGGAAAACACAAATTTACTACACGTTCAGTCTGTTAGTCATTTTTCCCAAGTCCATAATTCTCCTAGCTATTTATAGAATCTAAGCAAATGCTTACAGGCATGTTCTTTCTATCCTTTAAATCAAAGGAATAACAAATTGAAATGATGCATTCTGGGCATGTATTAATTTGTATACTTTTTTTATTTTTTTAAGATGAATGAGGGAGGCACCACCCTTTGCTTGCATTAACATAAAATATTGCAAAATTAAATAGAAGTTGTTTGTTTGATGTTCGTTTTATGGTGGTTGGGGTTCTTTCTCTTTTTTTATTTTTTTTCTATTTCTGGAAGTACTGTACTGTAAACAAAACAAGAATATATTTATTTTCACATTTCTTCATACCAAGGGACATGATGACGCATTGCTTTAGAGATGCATCTGTCATATTAAGCCGCATAAAGTGACATGATACAATGTGACATGTTGATGAACAGTGTGACACAAGGTACATATTTCAATGTATCATTCAGGGCAGAATTATAACAAGGCAAGTCCCAGACTTAAAAAGAACAGAGCTCTCTAGATTCTAGTTTCAATTTTTTTCTTTCTAGGTACTATAGAGATTGCCTGAAAAATATTCCCCTTGGTAGAATACTAGGACAATAAAATCATAGACTATCCTAAGTTGGAAGGGACCCATCAGGATCACTGAAGTCCAGCTCCTGGTCCTGCACAGGACATCCCAAGATTCCCACCATGTGCCTGAGAGCATTGTCCAAATGCTTCTTGAACTCTGCCAGGCTCGGTGCTGTGACCATTTCCAGTGCCCAGCTATCCTCTGGGTTTCTAACATCCAGCACAAACCTCCTTTGACAGAGTTTCAAATCTGCAGTAGTACTCTTGGACTAGTACTACTCTATTTGTTGATATTAATCACATGGGAAACAATTTTCTTAGCATGAACTTTTAGCCTGGCTAAAAAAATACCCACTGTACCACTTAAATAGGAAAGTTGTTTTAGAAAGCTGTTTTAAAAAGTTGTTGAATCTTCTTCTGCTTCTGTGTAGTATCAAGTTTTGAATAATGTAGGCAGAAAGAAAAGGTACATTTATTTGAGGAGAAAATCGTGCAGAATTTTAGCTGACAGCTGTTGCTTATGAGAATGCATTTCTCTACAGCAGTTGTTGTACTGTTATTACCAGGCTGTGTTAGACTTATGATATATGTAGGAGTTTGTATCCAGCAGGGGCACAATATTGGTTACTTAAACAGAAAGGTTTATTCACTTCTAAATTGCTTGAACTGTGCTTATGTGCTGTAAACAGGGCAATAGGTGAATGTACACCAGGAGTTTAAAGATGTATAATGCAACATTAAGAAGAAAAGTCTTTGTCATGTTTATTTTTTAAATTTATTTACTAGGTTTCATATAAAACAATATAGTTGCAAGACAGAAATTATGAAGCAGAGAAATTATTTAGCATTGTTAAAAGGGATTCAGAGAGAATATGAAAAAATATAAAATAAAAATAAAGAAAAACAAAGGAATCTTGTCACGAAAAGTTGCAGGAGCTGCAAAAGAAAATGCTCATGCTCAGTGCTCATAGAATCCTAAGAGAAGAAAAAGAGCAGAGGACAAATTGGGATATCTCCATATGTTCATATTGTATGTTTGGCCCCTCATCTGAACCCACAAGTAATTTCTTTATTCACATATAACTCTCCAGGATTCTCAGAGGAGCCAGCTTTCTTGGATATTTTCAGGCATCTCCCAAATGTACTACGTGATAATAAGGGATGAAGAGAATCAAATCACTGACAACCCAGAGATGGTGAAATTTGCCTGTGTGTGATTACTAAGGCCTTGTACTAAGGCCAAATACAAGTTTTGGTGTAGTCTCAGGGGAGTCTCACCATTTACCTTCATTGGTTTCAAACTGAGCTCTCTTTTATAACTGGTTCAGATTAGTAATGCAGCCTTTCTAGAAAAAAATGAGTCCACTCAGAAAGATTTAAGGTAGTTTTTAATGAGCACAAATTTGTGATTACACAAAACAAAAGGAAAAGAAATTACTTGCTTTATTTTCTCCCTTCTCCATCATCTCTAAAATCGGTTCTGTAGCCTCAGGTGCAGGCAGGATGCTCTGGACTTAGGATGCTATTCTCAAAGCCAGCAACATAAAGAGAGAAAACCAAAACCAAAACAGATCCCACAAAACCCCTATGATCCTCCTTTTATACTCAAATTCAGTCCATGAGTGAAAACCCACATCCACTGAAGTTAATGGGAAAACTTTTACTAGCTATGTAAGGCCAAGATTTCATTTGCTGTATAAAGAAAAAAAAATATATATTTTGCTCTCTTTTTTTCCCTGGTCTTATTAAACAAGGCATCATTGTAAATGCTGAGGGTTAATTTATGCAGTTGCAAGTGATACAAAGCAGTACAGAATTTGACTCATTCTATAAATGGGAATGAAAATAGTGAACTGCATGTGAAAAGGAGCTAGCATTGAAGAATAGTTGATTATCAATAATTTTGATGCCTGTGATGAGTACTTTGACTTTTACAGTTCCCTGCAATTTACATGATTTAGAGGTACAGAAGAGAGAGAAAGGAAACAAGAGCTCCAGCCTATCTGGAGAAATAATTTTTTTTTAAAAAGAGTAGAAGCCAACCCTCCTTTCTCAAAAGAGCAACTAGATAGACTGCATTTGAGAGCCATCAACACTATCAGCATTTAAAAGACAGCAAGACAGTGAGAGTAAAAATAATGTGATAATACAATTCACAACTAATATCAGGAAAATTGAAATTTCAGCATTGCTGTCACTCTGCTGACTGAATTGAAGGGGTGAGCTGATGTGGGGTTTTTTTTAAGCTGTGATTGGCCTGCCAGCATGGATTTGTGTTGTCATGCTGAGGGCCCCTCTAATAGCCCAGAGGTAGCAGGTGGCTGCTGACTTACAGAGGCTTGCATCTATTTTATTATTTGTTGGCTCTTTTATCCCTGACAGATTCAAACACAAATAAATTCAATCAAGAAGCTCTACCTTTCTATGATTCCATTTGGTACCTGTAGCGAGCTGCAGCACATTTCTGAAATAGCATGACAACAGTCCCAGTGATGTGACTAGAGGTAAACAAGATGTTTCATATCCTGAGTGGTGATGGCTGGGCATCTGAAACAAGGAAGAAAAGAAATACAAGTTTCTTGTGGAGTTCACAAGGGGGGAAAAGAGTGCACCTCAGGACAGAGGCCTTGGACATTTTTCCTTAGAAATCCAAAGGTACAAAATAAAGCAAACTACTGTTTTGAGTGAAGTCGAACAACAGTATTTTGAAAACTGTACCAAAAATAATTAAGTGCAATTTTCAAGAATATAACCACTTGGTACAAAGTGGTTACACTGTAAGCATGCTCCTGACTTTCCACATCCTTCACCATACGGAAGTTGGAAGTATTTTTCCATCACTTTAATGTTATTAAGAGATCATCATCCCTATCAGTGGTGAAAAGTTGATTGCTATGTGATCCAAAGGAGTTTACTAAGTCTGAGTCAGTCAGTGAATGTCCTTGCCTCAGGTCTTTGGTGAATGCTACATATCTCTGAGGTTAGTCTGTCAGAGGTTCTCCCAAAACCTGACAACTGCTGAAAAGTAATTCTCCTCAAGAGGGCCAGTGTACAGGTGTCCTGTTTTTATTCTACTCTAATAGAAGAAGCTCATTTTTATGAAGTATCTGCAGAATTGGTTGAATGTGAAGGTTAGATTTTCCCAAGATCTGGATTACTTCTACTTTTTAGAGGTAAATGCCCCTAAATAGGAAGAAAATATCAACTAGTAAATATTTTCAAATTTTGTTTTACTTGTCCTCTTCACAGAAATTTTTGAGAAGTCTGACAGCAACTGTTGAATCAAGGTAGTTATCCTTCATCCCATTTACATTTCACTTGGATTACAGGATGATATATATAACATGAAAGTACAATTTTCAAGAATTGTCTACTCAGTCTAAGTGAGGCAATCACTCTTCCACCATGTGTCAGGGCTGAGAGATTTTAAGGCATTTTCATGTTCTGGTAAAATGCATTTCTGATTAAATGATTCCACTAACTTTTATCCAGGAAGTAGTATTCCAAATTCGTATTCAGTCAGTACAACATAATGCTGAATTGCTCCTGTTTTCCTTCAATTGAAAGGAATAGATAGATGGTACAACATTGATTCCACCTCACATGACCCTGACCCAGTTTTCCCTTTTCTCCCTTCATTCCTCTGCAAAGAGCAGGAGTGATGTTAGGACATTCAGGTAATTTCCATACACTCTCCTACTGCACTACATCTTCATTTTTCTCTCAACAAAACCCTCAGAAGATCAGAAGAGATGGAAGCAGAGAAAACTAGCAGAAATATAAGCATATGTCAAAAAGCAAAAACACTGAGCTTTCTCAGTGAGCCAAAGAACAAAACTTGGAAGTGTCCAGCCACTGGGATTCAAGTGCAAAACTCCCAACAGTTAATTTTCTCTCTTTCTCAGAAGTCTCCTCTTGCAAATGCCTACTGTATCTTAAAAATTAGCAAAAAGTTTATTCTACTTCCTTGCTGTTCCAAAACACTTATCATGGAGTTAGTGATAGTCAACAACTCTCTAAGAGTTTGTGTCTCGAATCTTTTGTCATATTATTTTTCTGTAAATATCTTTCTTATCTTGTGGTGAAGGCTGCCAATTTTATCTGTCTACAGAGTTTCACACCGTGATGTCCCGCCATTCAGTTAATGAGTCAGCACTTCTCTACGCTGTCAAACCTTGCTGCATCAAAAAATAAAGTTTCACATAATTTTGAACTAAACAGTAGAAATTCCTCAACAAATATTTTAGGCTCTGCAAATTACAAATTGAGTACCTTTTTTGTTTTCTGTGTTAGTGGTCTGACCTATCAGTTGCAATCAATGGAAGGTTTCAGAAGACTCACCTGTGTCTCTATTGAGTGGTAATTACAGGTAAATGCAAGCATAGGGTGGCACAAATAGTCAAGTTCAGCCAATTAAAATTCAGTTTAGAATCCAGGGAGAGATTATAGAGTGGAGGCTAAGCAGGTTTATGTTTTCCTTTTCACAGATAATTTCACAAAGTTCTAGGAATAGCCATGGACCATTGCCTATACTCTAAACTTTTTCCTTTAAATCAAAATATGTCCCTGAACAGGGAGGAAGGGCACAGGGTAGCAAAAGAGAAAATAACTGGATTTTGTGCTACTTCTTCTATATATGGAAGTTCCTTTTCCTATTTAGCCTTCTTTGACTTTTTCTCAAAAAAACCCACACAAAACAAAACAAAAAAAACCAAAACACCAAAAAAAACCCCACAAAACCCTTCCAAAACAACCAACAACAAAAACTGACATATAAATTTCATGATTCAGTGCAGCTATACAGCCATATATGAACAAAAATGACAACTGAGGACAACTTGTCTCAATGAGGAAAACAAGAATCATACACGCACACACACACACACATATATATATTTCTCACAAAGAAAGATATAATTTTGAAAATGCTTCAGAAAAATACCAAGAAGAAATAAAAAGATAGATTATTGATACAGAATACCTTTTAAAGATTTAGAGAACTTTAGGAATGAGTCAGATCAAATGTGTCAGTCCAGAAAAGAACAAGCTAACTTGTAAGAGTCCTTGTAAACACAGTTGTACTATAATGTCCATTGCTCTATCCAGTCTTCTAACAGTTTGGTTCTTTCATATCTACACATTTGGCTATAAAGTACTGCTGAAAAGGAAATTGGAAAAGAGGTTATTATTTCAGCTATGCTTGATTCGAGGGGCTTGGATTCAAGTTCCCAGACTTGGATAACTTTGGTTCATCGACTCTGGGCTTCAGACTTGCATCAGCAAAAAAGGAGGTGGTAAATCTGTAACTCGCAGAAGTAGAATGCACATTAAATGTTCCCAGCATTTCACAAGCCTTGCTAGATGCTAGCACAATAAATGTTGCTGAAGGCCTAGAAATAAAGTGTTTAATGAATGACTCATATCCTTGTCTTCCATAGTATCCTCTCTCTTTATCCCAAGTAAGAAATCTAACCCAATTAATTTGTTTAATGTTTCCAAACACATCTGGGAAAATTATGTTTGCTCTCTTCACCCTCTCCTATAAAATGAATGCAGTTTGTGTAGCAGTCACTTCCAATAGGATAAATTCAGACAGATGCCCTCCATACGTACCCACGGAAAAGTGTATTTAGTGCTTGTGTGATGACAGAGACTCTGAATGTTCACACTGCAACAAATTCGAATGCAGTGTTTTGCTGTTTGTTTTTTTGGTTTTTATTTTTTTCTTTTTTGCAACTAAACACTTAGGGTTACAACTACAAATATTTAAACTAAAATGAGCTGGAGACATAGTTTTATAGGTAGACTGTATGATAAATGCTTCTAAGTATAATCATGTCTTCACAGAAACATTTTTTCTTGTTTCTTTGTAAGAGAAAAAGTAACCACACCAATATATCAGGAACTTTCGTTGCTAAAGTACATTTTAGTTGATGTAACAGCATAAATTACATCACTGGAGGGAATTTCCACCTTCCTGAGGAAAGACTGCTGGGAAAATTTACTGGTGACATGCTGCAAGGCTTCCAGGTAGGTACATTCTTCTAACTGAATTCCATGCTGCAGGTCCATTTCTAATTAGAAAGGTTGTGTAGTACATATGTTAACTCCATGTATGCTGTGGTTTCTATACTGCTGTATCTATAAAGCTTTTCAAAATATGAGCCTTTCTGCACATATGCAGAAGATGAGTCACCACTGTTTGCACCTGCAAAGACTCCATTTAGCCTGTTTGCATACGAAATTTAGTGCTTGCCTAACCAAACAGTATTTGTGGGCATCCAATGGTTCTCTGCCTTTTGAGCTTCCCAAACAAGTTTGTTACATCTGATACTATTAAATATTTAGAGTAGAAAAGGAAATTACACTTTAAAAATCACTTCTTGATCCAAAAACAGAGGATTCAAGTTGTTCAGTGGAAAAGCCAGACACTGTGAGTCAGTCAGTGTGTGCAATGCTTTAATTTCTCTAATAAGACAGCATGATGGCCCATTATTGTTTTTACATGCCACCTTACTGTGCTCTTTGGACAAATTTTCTGTCAAATTTTCTTTTAGCCTCCGTATATTACATTTGTATTGACCCTGGGCCCTTTCAAAATATTACGTTAGAGAAATGTTGAAGTGTTTCACTAAAAGTGTTCAAAGCTGCTTACAGCCTTCCAGTAAACATCTTGTTATTCATCTCTCCATTAGAGGCATTATATGGTGGTTTATGGATATAGATATTTATACCTATATATACATATGTATCTAGAGTTGTACTTTTATATGTATATACATAAATACATACACATATGTATGTAAATGTACATATACACACTTTTACATAGGAATTGTAAAACCTTAAATACTTATGATTAGAAACTTGCTGTTATATATATACAAAAGCACATTAAGAACTCACAGAAAATTTGACAGATCAACTAGAGCAAAAGCAAGCTCTGCAGCTGGTAATTCTTAAGCATACTAGAGCTGGCTTCTTGTTCAGAGGATTCTTTTGATCTATTTTTTGTTAATGGGTGCAACAAAGACCTATTCAGCTTGAACAGCCCTAAAAATTGGTAACATATACATATAATATTGCTTATAGAGCCTGTGGATTACAAAAGACCCTAAATTAAGACTGGAAAAATGTATAGTGTCAGTGGTGAGGCACTGAAACAGGTTGCCCAGAGAAGCAGTAGATGCTGCATCCCTGGAATTGTTCAAGACCACTTTGAATGGGGCTCTGAGCAACCCCGTCTAGTGGAAGGTGTCCCTGCCCATGGCAGGGGAGTTAGAGTTAGACGGTCTTTAAACTTCCTTCCAACCCGACCCAAGCCATTCTACGGATATGATATGATATGATATGATCTGATATGATATGATATGATATGATTGGTATGATATGATGATATGATATGATGTGATATGATATTTTCAAGGGCAAAATTTATGCCCTTGAAACTTTGTACTTGTTTATTCTTACTTACACATTAGCTTTTAGTGCAAATATCTCTACACCTTTCTCTGGCTTCTTTTATCCTGATATTTTTATTGACTGAAGTCATATTGCCTCTGAGTTTTTGTTTTGCTAGTTTAAGAAAACCAGAAGTCTGCAGTCCCTTCTAAAAAGTTATCTTTCTTCTAGTCATAATCAATAGCTGAAACTATTAAATCAGATTTATATCTGACTTCAGTTTGATTGTGTTTCACTCCAGAATGCATGAAAAGAATTGTGTACACTATTTTAAGAGCCTCATGGTATGTCCTACATTGATATAGACAGTCTCCATTTCTTTACTGGAAATTATCCCTTTGGTTAATTTTCTACTTTGAAGACTGATTGCTGGTCTTTTCAAACACCAAAAAGGAATGATATTTTACTTCTTGTATTCAATCTATGAAGCTTCCAACAAAAAACGAGCTCAACTCTTTAGTTGTTAGTGGTCTTGGTGATGGGAAAGAAGAAGATGTTGTATATTTCCTACTGAATATGTTAAATTGTTTTAAAAGTGTTTTGGGAAATTCACGACATTGTGAAACAAAGGTGTAACATGCATTGTTAATTGTAAATACAAACAATAATGGTATAGAAGGATGACTCATTCAAACAATTGCAGTATGTACACAGCTAGTAAGGAAATGGAGCAGAGAGCCATGACAAGATTGTGTGGTCATATAAAATAACAGTTACACAATTAGGAGTTTTTGAACCCTTTCAAATCATCATAAATGCAGATACAAATGCACCAGGCAGGCCAATATTTTCTGTTTGAAAATGTTGAATCATAAAGGGAAAAAGTATTGTTAATATTAATTCTGGAGGAAAATTTCTTCCTTAATTTTCTGTTTTGCAACAAGAAAAAAGAAAGAAAATAGTGAGGAGAGGAGTTTGTGATGGTATTTCAGTTTCTGTTCACATTTTTCCTAGTGATACTTTTATTTCTCTTCACACTTCCTTGAGAAAATACAAAGTTGAAAAGAGGTGAAAAAATGAGTATGAAATATTTTGACATTTTCTTCCAGTAGATATTTATTAGAAAAAGAGCTTGCATTAAATGAGAAATTTTAATCTCTGTTCATCTAAAAAACATCAGCATATAATGAAGTAATTTGTTCTCTTTTATTTCCTTGAACATCCATCTTCTGTTTTCCGCATCTATATATCTCTTAATTCCATGAAGTGCAAAGTCTGGTACCATTTCCTGTTTCTCTAAAAACTCAAACCCATCCAGGAAACAAATAAATAAACAGAAAACATGAAATGTTGCAGGACTTGGAATGAGATTTTTGACCTTCAGGTTAATCTTTGATTTGTGTTACAGATGAGCCACTCTATTGGTCAGGTCCCAATTGTGCTATGAATTGTATAAACATCAACACAAACCAAGAGTTCTTGTTTGAGTAAATCAACTGTCTAACTCTTAGTAAAAAACCGTGAGGCTGGGAGAGAGAGAGAGGGAAGGTGTACTGGAAGAAAAGAAAAAATGAGATAACTCCGATCAGTGCGGAAGAAGGGGGGTTCACAGCTGAGAAACTTTCTATAGGCAGCAAAAGGAATTAATGAGGATGAACCTGTAAAAGCACAGTCGAGTGATATTTAGGAAGCTCTAAGCAGCAAGTATTGTCACAGAACAGTGTACAAATGCATTTTCCAGAATAAGTAGGAATATCAAGCAGAAATGGGATCTGACATTTCAGTAGTAAACAAGAAAGAAAGGATGAGCGCTCCAAAGAGCCTTGGATGTAAAAATAAGTAATCTCTATTTGATGTAATAGAAGCAGAATGAATAGAAAGATGCATATAGAGGGCTGTCATTACCAAAGCAATGAGCTATGAAAATGATATTTTGCTGAAGCACTTTGAATACGGTGAGAACCTGAATGAAAGCTTTATTAGTGTGTCTGTATGTGGAAAGATATAACTTGCGATGGAAATTAGCTATACTGAAAGTTTCCTGTAGCTAGAATCTGACAATACAAAAAGATGATGGAGTCACTTACATCATTCAGTTTTGAGACTCACATGACTAGGTCTTTTAGTGATGAGGGACAGGGTGATGGTTTTTAGAGAAAATTTCAAAAGAGGAAGAGTAATGAACTGGGGGAGAAAAAAAATCCCACCAAAAAAACAACTAAAAAAATCCAAACCCCACCTTAATTTTTGCCACCTTCAGCTTGCGTTCTTGAAAATCAGACCACTAGACAGGAAGATAGGCCAAGATTTTAATAAAGCAAGAAAAGCCAAATCTTTAGAGCAGAGGTAGATCTACAAATGTTGATCTGCCTGAAGGTGCAGAAAAAGTGAATATAGTGTTTGTGAAACAATGTTTGTGGATTGTTTTGTCCAGTGGTTTGGTATAGATCAAAAGAAGAAAATCAAGTTATGATATCTGGAGAACAAGCAGGAGAATGAACACTGAAGAAATAAAAATACATGTATATCAAAATCTGGATTAGTTTTTATAAAAGTTAACATAAAATCCCTATGAATGAAATCTGTAACTGCACAATTGCCACAGCAATGGCAAAAGGATAATTCTGAAATATCTTGGTCATGCAGTCAAACAAGGCCGTCTAGGCCTGTATAAATGTTTTTGTAAGACAAGCACCGTTGCAGAAAAGGGATTGTGCATCACACATGGAAAACTGCACACATGCAAAAAAATTGGCTGATAAAAAAGAAAACACATACTGTAAACCAGTGTTCTGAAAATATTTTAAAGGCAAAACGTAAAATTAAATGCATAAAAGTTTTTTTGAGGGGAGATGTGGCCAAAAGGAATAATGATATTTTGTAATATGCGTAACACTGATAAGGCATGTACTACACTTTTTTTCCAGTTTTGGCATCTACAGCTTTTTTTAAATGTTGGTAGAATGAAATTGATATGACATACTCCTCCTGACTCCTCTACAAAGAGAGGACAGGAAATGACATTACACAGTGCTTTTCCTTCTTTAAAAAAAAAAAAAAGAAAAAATGAATTGATTTGTTATTGATTTTGTTCCTTCTGTGGGTTGAGGTTTGGATGAGATGATCTCTTTATTCCTTTCCAACCTAAATCAGTCTAAGGGCTATGATAATGGCATTTTCATAAAATAATAGGAGCAAAGGGCAGCTATTTGGCATATTCAAAAGGGAAATGACATGTTTTCTCACATAAAGAGAACTACTTATCATTAAAAAGAGATTGAAAGTGCTTGAAAGAAATTTATTGGATTCCTCTTCCCTTGATGCTTTGATTTCAAAGTTGCCTGAATTCCCGATGATGTGCTTCAGCCAAGCACAAGTTTTGTCGCAGTCATACGCAAGTGACTGGGCTCCTTACAAGGTTAAGTAGATGAAATGCAATGTCCTGTGGTTTGACATGGGTCAAAGTAGGTGAAGCAGTTGTCCCTTCTGGCCTTCCACTCTGTGAATCTATGATTCATGTTCATCTTGAGTCTATTTTTTGGTAAGCCGTTCCTTCCTGATAACATTTTTGTTTTCTCCACCCTGATCTGAAACAATTTTCTATGAAGTGGCAGATTTCCCAAGGGAAATATCACAGCTTTATGATTTTACTTGATGGCACTAACTTGGCCTTTAATTTTGGGACTACAAGTAAGTTTAAAACCAAGTGTGACAAAGCCATTGGTATGTGAAAAAACATCTGATACCTTTAAAATTGTTTAAAAATCCTTACTGGAGGCATATGCTAGCTAAATATTTTTTTCCACAGACAATTGAAGATGCAAAGACTATAAGGATGATTCTATTCAATTTTTATTTCCTTTGCATCTTTTTTAAGAAGAAGATTAAAGATGTTCTCAGATGGTTAATGTTAAATATTCAGGTCCAGAATTTCAAAATGCCTATGGGACTTGAATTCCTGTTTCCTATTAATTTTAAAGCAAATATTCAGGTAAGCCTCAATTTTTAAGGGAAGTTGCGTCTGAATCAGTGCATCAAAATGTTACCTCCCCTGAACAGCTTTGTCAAATATACAGAACAGTCTTTCTTGATTATTCCTCTTATTGTTGTTGTCACATAACGGCCTGCTAATGTGCTAAATACCTTCGTCATTGCCTTAACGTCCCTGAGTCTAGATAATAATAAGATAATAGATATTAATTAACTGACTGTTAGTACTTTCTGATCTGTATTTAACTAATTTTCTAATGGTGACACTTAAGGGAATTTCTTTTTGTTCAAAATAACCAAAACCAGCTCTAGGTGTTAGCAAGCTGCTCTTTAGAACCAGATTATTAGGGAATTCTAAATGTAAAACTATTAACTGGATGATCCTTGATCTCTGACATCAGCTGCCATCCACAGCCCAGTCCTTGCCTGCTCATCTCCCTGCGGGAACCACACTCTTAAGAAGATTACATTACACAAATAACAATGAGCTTGGACAGAGGACAAACCAGGAGAGAGTCCATTAAACCTTTCACATCATTACAAGCCTCATTGTTTTGCAGATGAGCAGCATAAAGTAGAACATATGCATGAGGCCTCTTACTGACTCTCTGGGTACTGGGGATTTCAACTATCTGAACCCAGTCGATTGCTGGTAAATGAATAAATAACCTTGAGATAATCTTTCCTTTTGCCGGAAAGGTGCCTTGGTTAAATAGCAGGTAATAAAAAATTTTCCAGATTTCCTTTATCGTCTTTTAGGTTCTCTGTTTTCTCTGTACTATCCTATAATTGCCGTGGTCCCTGCTTTTTGCCATCTGCGCACATCAGAAGTTGAAACTGGTGCTTGGATTGAATCTTATTAAGCTGGTCCAGGGGAGGAAATAAAAAGAAAATTATAGGTAGTCTTCCCACAGTATCTGATTTAAGGCACAGGCCACCTCTGAAAAGGATATTTTTCATGGGGACCTGGAGTTCTGAAGTTATCAATTTCCATGGTTGTATGTCACAACAACTGGATAAAAAGTGATTTATTCAAAGTTGAACTGACTGGTTTATCTTTGTAATGTGCTCCTACGAAAGCTATTTTTTATTTTTTGTGCTGGGTGACTGTTGATCATAGTTCATTTATTCATTCTTAACATTAATTTTCATGTGATTTTATCCCCAGTATTATTTTCATTTAATGTCAAAATGATGGCTTGTTTATTCGATTTTTGAGCTATTGCAATAATAGCAGAGAACTCTAATTTTAGATCAGAACACAGGTACACAAGCCTTTGGGAGGTTTCATTTAATGACAAGGTGCATACCTGCAAGTAATAGCTTGCTTAGCCGATTCTAGCTTAGTACTAGATTCCTTCTTAAAGAGAAAGGGAGAATGACAGAATAATAAATATTAGTATTTTTGAACCTTTAGGAATAACCTTTAAGCTCCAATTCAGATCTGTGATGATATTTTATCAAAGAACTACATAACATTTTTCCATTTTAGGGTGAACTAAGCCAGGAAAACAGATTTTTATTATGTTAAATGTGAAAGACATTGATGCCTATTGCTTTTCATTTTCTCATCATATAGACTTGTTCCTTTGCTAGCCTATTTTTTACACTCTAAGTATAAATCTGCTACACTAGTAATGATCCTAATTAGCAGTGCTTACTAACATCTTGCATTTATACACCCTTTTACCCTGAAGGACCCCAAAATGTTGGGTGGTTTGAATGAAGATGATCCCAATTTGAATTCACTCTTTACAAAATTGGTTCATGTGATGCAACTCTCTGAGTCCAACGGGGCTACAGGTAGAATCTGAGACCTCTACTAGTGACTCCTGATTTGGGATTGTTCACTTCCTATGGACTAAATGAGATGTGAAAGAGGCTCCTTGTTTGTGTATGTTTAACCAAAGGGGAAAGAAAATCTCACAGTGAGTATGGATGAGAAATTCTTAACAGGTCAGGTGGGTTTGCATACCCAGTGATTGTTGTACCTTACTTGTTTAGTCTAAATGCAAAAAGGCAGTGGTGGGTGAAATTGAAAAGGTTGAGTGGTTGAGGCAAAGTTTGTTAAGAATACAGGGATACTTAACCAAAGCAAACAGTCAAACCCCAAGACCTATAGGGCTGATTTTCACACGAAGGTAATTTTAAAAAGAAAGGGTTCTCATGTGACTTTTCTTAATTTTAAGTTCTGCCTGGACACGACTGCCAAAATCTTTTTGGTAAAAAAAATAAAAGAAAATAAAGATTTTTTTATGAACTTAGGTGCCTTTCAAAATTATTTCTAGAGTTGATCATTCATCACAGGTCACACACCTATAACTATGAGAGATCTTTTTTCATCCCTGAAGAAAAGCTTTTTCATCCCTATAAAGCAAAGAAGTAACACCTCAGAGAATGAATTCAAGTGCAGCTTCAATGTGTCTAAGGAAAATATCTCAGGCAGGTGGGTAGATGGGGGGAGGAAGGTGGTGGGAAAGAGAGAGAAGCAAGGATGGGAGGAGAGACAGAGGAGACAGAGGTTGACTCACTTTATTTCTCCTCCAATATTTCTCATAAATCCATTTAATTTCTTCCTTGTACTCTGAGAGGAAAGTAGCATCTTTCCAAGGTTCTAATCACAAACTCTTCACTTGTCATGGAACTATTCCGTTATTTTCCATCAGACCTTGCAGATCTATTCACTTTCTGCTGCTTTTCTCTTACACTGTTCAGTGTGAATGGGCAAACTGCTTATAAAGAGCCTGGGATTAGAAATGAGTGGCTGTTGCAGTTTATTGGTCAAATCTAAGCAGAATTACTCTCTGAGGAGCTGAAGGGAACTTACTTGGAATCTGGCTGTATTTCACTCGAGTCCTTTGGGTCCCGTTAGTCCCTCACTTTCATTATCCTAAGCACCAATTCATTTCACTTACTCTCACCTTTCCCTATGGCCATATTGCTTACAACACCATGATAAAATGATTTTATTGCTTTGTTTTTGTCTATGAAATTTTATGGACATAATAAATAAAATATGTTTTTCTGGTGTATTTGAAACAGTAACTATACCTTACTGCATACAGATATCAAATTCATGCCCATTGTACGAATATTTTATATGAAGAAAAGTCCTAGAAATAAAATAAATAGCTTTAACATATCATTAATGATTCCATAGTAAATATTTCTCCCATTATAAATCAATTACATATTACTTTAGTTAGGATAATCGCTTTTACTACTGCAAGTATTCATATCTTGTGAAACGGTTGATACTATTTCTATGCTAAATACAATGGTGATCATGCTGAATAATTTAGACAGCATCCTACCTTTCCAGATATGTGTTTAAAGCAGCTACTTGGCTCAAGTGAACTAATTTTCATTATCTATTATTATGAGGTTTCTAAATATACTCAACACTGTGTGCTGGCTGTATAAGAGGTTTACAGCTGACGTCTCAACTGCTTGTTCTACATCCCATATTTTTCATCATTGTGGAATTGTATTTAATATCTAAACGTCCATTGTTAGTCCCATATCAGTTATGAAATTGTAATGCTTGCAAATGTAAGTTACAAATGTAACTTAATCAGAGTTTTCTGAGGGAATTGGAAGGGTTCAGAGGAGAAGAGTGTTTAGATGAATGCTGATCAGTTAGTGAGAGACCAGAGTGTCTTCACCTTGCTTTTGATGGGTGCGTATTTGCAAGTCTCTTTTTTATACACTTAAAATAAAAAAGTCTGACGACTTTTGATTCATTTTATGCGTTTCTTACAGGTGGCTATTTTCATAAGTTTTTTGGTGGGGGGAAAGTTTTTTATTTCTTAAATGTCTATTGCAGCCTTCATTTAGGGCCAAGTTGAAAGAATTGTTTTATTCTTACTGAAAGGAGTGTGCAGAAAGCTGGGTTCAGTTCCTACACCAGGGTAGCAGCAGCAGCTGCCTTATTCACTAGATAGTCTCTGAACACCTTGATATGATTCAAAGCCCACTCCTCTTTAAACTGGGTCTTACAGGTGTAGACCTCTCAGAGGTGAATGATTTTATCTTGTATGATCAAGTTTGTAGGTAAAAAAATTTAAAAAAAAATACAAAAATATTCTATTTTTACCTTCTCAGAATTTTTGGGTCTACCTTATTGAATTTTGTTAGATTTGAGGTCTTTGTGACTTGTTTTTAAATTGCACAAGGTGTTTCTCCTCCCACACAGGCTGTAACTTGAAAAACTCTAAGCAAGTTTATGATGACAAGTTCTACCCAAAGACTTTATGCAAATCAGTATCACTGTGATTTTTGGGATTAAGAAACATTATGAAGCAAATGAAACATGCAAAAATAGGTGAGGAATTATAGGGTGGGAGTATACTGGTGGGAGTTCTCAAACTACCTACTCAGTAGCCAAAAGAATCTCTTTTTTTGTTACAACATATTCTACTGACGTCTCTGTGGTTTAGAAGTTAAAAATTTCTCAAATGGCCCAAACTAGTACTAGTCCAGGCAGCAAAGTCATCTCTAGACTGAAGTACAACTGTGCATCATCAAAAATAGGTTGCCCTATGCTGAAGCAGAAAAAGAAAACAGATGGCATGCAAAACCAGAGCTGTGTGAATTTTCTGTCCTGTGACAGATTTTGAAGGTGAGTTTTTTCTATATCAGTTTAGGATATAAAGTAAGAATCTAGGAATATCTCTAACTCTCTAAAAAAAAAGAGTAACATAGAGAATAAAGCAAGTGAGACAAACTTACTTTTGATATCCTTTTCTTAGTATTGAAACACTGCATTTCAAAGGTTGTATCTTATTTTTAAAGGTTTTATTCTGAGTTAAACGAAGAATTTCAAAATGAGAATCCTTCTTGTAACAAAACATTAAAATTTCTGTCTTTAAAATATCAATACAAATTCTTTGATGTTTGGAATCCTTTTTTTCAGACCTGAGGGTTTTGGGTTTTTTTGTTTTTTTTAATTTGGAGGATTGTTCAAACTGAATATGTTCCTGATACAGCTATGGTTTTGTAAAATTAATGCTTTCCATGAGAAGAAAGAAAAAGTAAAAAATACAACCAAGTTCATCCAATGTATGAAGAAAACATTTCTGTAAAGCCACCCATATTTTATTCAATATACCTGACCTTTTCTTTTAACAACCATCTCCACTCACTTCCTTGTGGAAGTTTAGAAGGTGCAATTTTTAGTGCTCTCTTCAGACTTACATTTTCTTGTAGGCCCAGTAAATGCACTCAACTGAACACAAAAGGTTCACAACACCCATCTCAGTGATGCTCATTTGTTGCTGTCACTTTCTGTTGTTTTTTCTCTCTTTCTATGACATAATTTAGCTTTAAAGATGTAATCTTATCTGGTAAAAGTGCTTGCCTCCATAAATCTTGTTACACCTAAAGGAAAGTTCCTTTGCCTAGAAGAAACACCGGACAAACTAGATAATCCAAGTATTTTGGCAAACCTGAATATTTGGAGGTTTCATCCCTATTACTTCTCAATAACTTGTTGTCAGTATTCTTTTCCATGCTCTCTTTCTGCGTACTGGAAAGATGCTAACAAAAACAAATTTTAAAGCTGGTTCTAGGCATACCTGATGTATGTTCAGACAATATTTTGAACTATCTACTAGACAAAGATATTAAAGTTTATTACCTTCTGACCTAACTGAACGCATGAGATATTGTAAAACTGAACTTTATTTCTTTAATACATCCTTTTATTTGTCAAAATTTTAAAAATGCTAGAATAAGGAAGCACAGTGTTGACACGTCCTCCTTCTCCTTCAAACAAATGAACAAATTAGTTTGTTAAAAATTTACCTTGAGATGCCATGCTGCCTTGCCTCTGTAAAGTAAGAAAGAGTCACACCTGTGATTTCCATAATTCACAGCCTTCCTTTAACATGAAGTTTTAAAATATCCATTACAATATCAGTATTACAATTTAGTTCTTGCAGTATTATTGACTTGTCCAATAGCAACAACAAAACACAGCAAATCATCCTAATGACATTGTGGAGAAACTAATTAGTAAATTAGGACAGAATGTTAATCTACTCTAACGTTCAAGAAGGACACACTTATCAATCCTTATCAGCTTAAGCCCTCTCTGACAACAAGAGCAAATATTTATCTAGCTCACACTGGGTAGTAATTCCAAATAGGGTATCAACATATCTACCTTACTATTTTCACAACTGATTTAGAGTAATCTGAGGTATTGTGTTTGAGTTGTTTTGGTTTTTTTCAATATCAGTATCATCAACATCAATATCAATATAATCTTCTTCTGTTTCTGATAGCCATGACTAAAAAGTATATTAGAACAGACTGTGTTGAGGTACTCAAAAGAGCCCTGTTCCTGAAGTAAAAAGATCACTTCTGATAAAAATCCCCACAAAGTTCTGTATATGGTGTTGATAAATAACACAGGAAAAATACAAGCAAACAGTATTACCAAGTTTGGGAGGAGAACTAAGAAATGAATCGTCAGAAAGAGTACAAGGAAGAGTTCAAATCAGCATATCAATAACAGGATACGGTGATTTTGCCATTAAATTTACAAAAGAAGGATCAGGTCCATTTATATTAAAGATCAGTTAATGAAGGCATGTTTCTTCACCTGGTAAGACAGCTTAAGGGCTAATATCACTGCTTTTTTTCATTTTTTTTTTTTTTTAAAGTACAACGTATCTACAGTTTTACTTAATTTACATAATAATGTAAAATGCTTGAGAATTTTCTTTAAATGTAGGAGGAACTGGTATAGAAAGAAATAAAATGTCACCTGAAAATGAGCAGGTTTAAGACAAAATATCTCAGATAGTGCTCCTTGTGCTCCCTGACTCAATAACCAGATTCAATGATGAAAATCCAAATCAAAGAAAAAAAAGGAAAAAGAAATCCCAGAACAGTAAGAAGCAAACGGTCATATAAGAAAAACAGATGACAGAAATGGAAAAAAATGTTGAAGTATCTACATTATGAAAAGTCTGTCCGTGAACACATAAATACAAACACTTTAATAATTACAACTGTGATTAAATATAGCCATTATTCTGCATTTTGGCCTACACTGAATTATCCTTCTGATTCTCAAAATAGTCGGAAGCCTGCCGTTATTAATCCCACTGCCCTCTGAAAGGCTTCACGTAGTCACCGTCTTCTTGTGAAATTGTTTTTTGCTGAAGAAGACTCAGCCTTTGTGAAGCAGCTTTCCAAATCTTTGACAATTATTTGTGGATTCTGAGAGCAGTAGCTAAATCCTAACTAGGAGAAATAAAGCAGACGGTGAAATATTTGGGACATCAAAATAATTTGGCTTTAATTTAGCAGGGAGTTTTAAGTCAGTTCTTCTTTCTTGACTTGATTTGCCTACCTCTCATCCTCTCAAGGTGATAACTCATTCTGAAAATAAATGTATATCTTTTTTGTGCTGTAGGGACTTCTGTCAAATCCAACACATCAAAGGCTCTGTCGCACAGCTTGTATGCTTTTCCAAGTAGTGGCTAGACCCAAAACATTCTCAGATTGTGTATCTCGTCTTTCCCCTTATTTTTAACACAATGGAATCTAGAGGTAAAGAAATGAGGAAATATACATAACAGAAGTTTGCTGTGAATATGAATATTTTGGCCATAAATATTTGCTGACACTCAGCTGCAGATGTGCTGGATTTTCCTGTAACCATGAGAGAAGGTGACAAGCAAAGAGGTAGTTCTCCTAGAACTCTGATAAAGATGCAATAAGACAGAAAAAATGTGATACCAGCAAGTTCATAAGAAATGCCATGAACTCAATGAAAAGAAATAAAAAATATCAAGCTGTTCCCCTAAACAAAGTCAAAAAATAAATGTGGTGATTACTTATCAAAAATGTAACATAAGCCAATTTGTAGGTAAAATAATATCTTAACATAAATGACTCAAATATTGATGCATGAGGGTAATTATAACTTTGTATTGTATATATTTAAATTATCTGAAGATACAATTAGCTATATATATTTTTCTAAATGTGGGCAATGTAGTGTTCTTTACTACTAACTTCCTACAAGCCTTTTAAAAGTGTACTTGACATTTGTTATGGGGGCAGTGTTCTGAGTCTGAAGAGACTTTTATGTCCACACCTGATGCTAAAAGGAACAGTGACAAGGAGGCTGGTGTTAGTGTATGGCAGAAAAAAAGTTAACTGTGAATTAGTTGTGAAAATCTTGGTCGCAGAAATTAATTTTAAGTGTACTTGAGGAGGACTATGACTATTACATGATATTCTAGGGGAATTTTTGGTAAGGTTGAGTTCAGATGACAGGGACGTGATGCTGAGGATTTTCTGGCAGTAAATTTCTTACTGGCTCCTTCCTGAGATATTAGAATTCCTCTTAGCAAAGAAAAGCAGGAGAGGCAGTCACTAAAACATCTGACTTCCGACCAGATTCTAATTATTAAACATTTGAGAGATTTTGGACAGCCAGAAAACTGGGGTAAAATATAAGCACTGTCATAAGGACACCTTATTCAGGAAAAAGGAAAACAGTTTTTTTCCTATCTTGTACTGCTGGATAACATTTCAATGCAAGTCTTTTTTTAGTAGTTGCAGAGGAATAGATTATATTGAGATTTTAATTTCAAATTAAACAAGACCGCCCTTCAGAAACTTTTGGATTGCAAAAAGATGTTTTTGTTAGTGTGCTGAGATTTCTCTGAAATAGCTTTTCTATTCCCGATTTTCTCACTCTTTGAATAAAGAAACAAACCCGTATTGTGTATCTATGTTCTCTCATGGCTTCTTATAACAAATAAGAAACCAGCAAACTTCTGTCACGCAAATATGCTTGTTACTTATAGTTAATTTAAATTCTTATGTCCAGAAATGAACTTGTGTGCAATGCCACTGTCCAACTGAGCAGCCTTCTTGTTTTTGTTTAGGATTTTCAAGTTGTAGTCTTATGTATGATATATTCCCTTCTCTCAGAGAAGGATTCTTGTAGGGCTGTTTAACTTCCAGAATTTATTTAGAAGAGATCTGCCTCCCACCATTCCACTAATACTCTCATCTGCTTCAAAAAGGCTAAATAATTTTCAAAGGTGTTAGGAGCTGTATTTTTAGTGACAGCTTATGTCTTCTTGGCACATTCCTGGTACAGCAATGTTGGCAGACCTCATGTTACAGAATCTCCTGGTCTGTCATGTATCAAATCTGTTCTCTGGTTATCCAAGCACTTAAAATACTTGTGAGTGTCAGGTTTGCAAGTAGATTGGATATTTCTTTAGTTTAGGTTTAGATACCAAGAGAAGCCTAAACATCAGAAAAGGCAGAGCTCTAAAACGTACCCATCTGGTCAGATACCTGCAGTACTTAAAGACGTGTATTGGACAAACTAAACAGCTTGCTGATTCTGATTTCAGGTGGTAGCAAATGTCTGAAAGGTATATCTAAATAAGCAATGAAATCTAATGTGTAGACAGTTTTGATAACAATGATAAATGCCATAGTATTTAAACAGATAGCCAGGCAAATCATCAAAAGTGATGACTTATCTAACAATCCCATTCAGCATATAAAAATCCAACGATTTTTTATTTAAATGTTTTTGGATTATGTGATAACCTTACCTACATTGCTTCAATTGTTATAAATAACAGCAAAAACTACAAGCAATAGGCAGGATAAGATTCATTTAATGCAGCACACTTAGGGAAAAGAAAGAGAGTCCTGTGATAGGAGTGACAGCTTAGAGCTTGGAAGAGGATTGAGATATCTTAGCATTGACAAAAACTCCTTGTGCTGCAATGTTTCTGGAGGATAAAATACACTGGAGATGTTAAAAGCACTGACCTCTACAGTAATGAGGCCTGTGCAGGTAACACAGACTAATAGGCATTGCACTCCACTGTTTGTTTTGTGGCATCCTAATGATTCTAACATAAAGGGAACAAACTCAAGGAGACCTGAGCTGAGATCTGCTGGCCTGGTAGGCAGCTTTGACAAAATCACTTATTTTTACTCATTTCTGCCTATATAACCATGAGCAATAATCCCACTTTTCTTTGTACAACATTCTGCAATTATTTTATGACATATGCTGTCTAGGGGTATTGTTGCTGCTAACAAAATAATATTTATTTTATTTTTCAAAGAAAGGTGTACTGAAGGTGTAAAAAACGCTAATTGTGAGCCTATACTTGCATTTAGAAGAAGGAGATACACTTTGTTTAAGCCATATATTCTGGTGGTTTTTTTTTTTCCTCAAATCTTAATATGTTCTTATGGAATTAAAGGAAAAATATGGGAGCCCTCCAGTGGTGAAAATAATGTATCTGGATTTCATAACGTAGCTATTTTGCTACGTGACTGGTGCCTGCTTGCAAAATAATTGCTGTAGTTTCCTGACACATATAGATATTGGCATCACTTTGTTTAACAGTGGATAACATGTTATCCACTATTTTCCCGGACTTGCATACAAATTTGTTCCCAGATGACATTGGTAAAACCAGGAAAGTCAGATTGGTCTCACATGACTTCCTTTTCTATATAGACAGGAAAACCCTCAGGGGCTCTTTGTTTGTTTGTTTTCTTCCCACTAGGACTTGCATGGGTTAATCATGTTCTCCCCTTCCACAAGGTTCTCACCTTTAAAGGTGTGTAGATGAAAAGGGATTTACAATTGCAGTAATAGAGATGTTTGTCTGGCCTGATCCGCCCATTCTTTGGCTTCCTGGATTATCATGTCAATCCAGCCACCATTTGCTTTCAGAACTGCACCCCCCTCTGTAAAGCTGTGGGACATCCTTCTGGAAAGGCTCTGGCCAGCTGGTCGGTCACTGCATTGAAACTGAAACCTCAGACCGTATTGTACTGCTTCAGCAAAAGAATGCACATTTTGGATTTCTATGCTCAATTTGCCATAAAAAAAAAGAGGGGTTCTTATTTCTGTGGAAAAACGTCTATTGCACTCCAGGAAGAAAATGGAGATCATAATCTGCTTTCCAAGACAGTGTAACTATAGCTTGCTCTACTTATGCCTGCAGAGACCACTGGGATTACAGTCCATCCCTGAACATGTTAATACTGCCCCTACTACTACTACAAAATCCTTAATATGAAGCTCTTGCACCTTTAACGCCAGTTTGTAAGAGTTTGAACATTTTAAATCTAAACTGTTGATGGCTTCTGCTAGTGAAGTTGTAAACGTGGAGTTAAAAGCAGTTTCCTTGTGAGTGATGAACATTTAAAATACAAAAGCCTGAAAACCAGCAGACTTCGGAGAGTCCTTCTATAGCACTGGAAACAGTAGGAAAGTAGAAGAGCAAAGGATTAGATATTTGTCTTTTTTTAATGAGGCTAGTTGTTTTTTAGAAACACATGTTGATAAAGTGCACGGTGTGACTGAGAATATTTCTTTGAAGCAGTTGGCATCTGAGGTATTCATAAGCAGCCCACAGCAAAAGCCGGAAGCCCACTGTAGTAGTATTATCTGCACCACAATTGTCACAGGTAGATTCAGAAAAGGCATAGGAAAGCTCATCTTAATGATACAGATGTGAGTGTGCACACATCCCCACTGTTTTGCATTGCTTTTAGCCAGAGGGATATTTCTGAGTACAGACAGAGGAGGAAGAATCGTGTTTCCTTCTGATTTTGTTTTCTGTTTTATATCATTTCAAATCTAGTCAGGCCACTGAAGTATACAGAACAGCAGAAACGAGATTTTAAGAGGTTGAATGTACTTCACATCCTTAGCTTTTGGATTTCAATTCTTTTTACCATATCTTATACAGCAGCTGCAGAGTCCAGGACTCCTATTGTCATGGAAAAATAAAAGCCTCATTTAACTGCTGGTGGAGCTGTAGTGTGTGACGTGTGTTTGTTAGTCCAAGACATCTGCTCTTTGTGTCAGCTACTAACTCCAGACACCACAGAGTGTTCCCTGTCCCCTGTCAGGCTGCATACAGAGGCAGTGGGTTAGAGCTATACACTGCCCTCCAACAAAAGAATAAAGGGACAAAGAAAATATTTGTCTGCTGGGAGACTAAGTGACAGGAAAAGACATACTTTCAGCTGTGGCTGGGAAGTTATGTGATTAGCATGTGACAGGCTTCTGGCCCCTTAACCACTGGCTGCATAGGGATGACTGACTGCCAGGGAGGCTCTGACCTATGTAATCTGACAAAAACAGTTCTGAGAGGATGCTGATTTTAGTTACCAGGCCCACATTGCTCACAGTGCACTTACCAGCAGGAGATATTAAAAATATGCAGTGGATCAAGCAGCAGCAACCCTGGGGTGTGCATGGCACTTTCCATAACCATGTCTTCCTGGATCACATCCCTGCATGGGTGAGGGCCACATCTGTAGCTCCCTGATTTTCCTCAGGACCCAGTAGTCCCACGCCACTGCCCTTGACCATCCTCCAGAGCCTTTGGAGAACCCACAGCCCCCAGCTGCAGCTGTCGGAACAATGATCCAGCATCTAGGAGTGCCACCTAGGAGATGAGATTTAAATGTCCAAGAGTTTTATTTTTTCACTTGGGGGGAAGTATAGGGAGAATAATTAAAAAAAAAAATCAGAATTTGTTAAAGATGAGTAACTTTAGGACCTGATATGCTGTTGTTTTTTTTTTTAATCGTTAAAAATGAAAAATAAAAAAATATTCAGTTGTGTTCTTATGATGATAAAGAAATCTTGCAATTTTGACATTCAAAGAGGTTTTGTTAAGTTTATAGTTCTCTGTTAAGCAAAACTGAATGGACTATTTTTGATGAATGTTTACTTAAAATTTACAGAGAGTTTCTTGCTTTTAGTGAGAAAGTAAAATTTTCTTTGTGTGACAAGTCCAACACTCAACCAAAGCAATTTTAACTATCTGGAAGTTAGATTTCTCAGCTAGTTGTCTCATGAAACTTAATGAAGGGATATGAGGAGTATCAGGTTGCGTGTCTTCAAGATCCAAGCTTGCATCAACTAAAGTGCCACCACCAGAGTGACTGTCCCTTTCCACTCATTGTTCATGGAGCCCAGATGAGTGGGCTAGACTTTGACTGATGTATAGACGGCGGAATTAGATAATTCCTACCTGAATTTCAAGGTGATAAATCCTATATTTTTACTAAGATTTGTATTTCCATATTTTTTATTTAATCCTGATTAAAAGTTCTGATTAGAACTTTGCTTGTACATGATTTCACCAAAAATGTGATGCCTATTTCTTATTGCCATCTATTGTTTGCTTTTCAAACACTGATTTATTTTTACCTGTAATCATTCAGCAGCTTTATAGCACAATCATGTAACACCTTTAGACATTTTAACATGATGAATACTCCGGAAGGATTGATTGCTTTCATTGTACAACTGAAATTTTCCTGCCATCTGTCTAAGGACCAAGATTATCAGGACCCTGTACTATAAGGAAAAATTGTCTAACTATTTTTACTGTTCTGCTAAGTCTTAACTCTTCCTATGAGTTAGGTACACTGAGTGAATTTGGTCTTCACTTAATTTTTATTTCAATGATGTATATTGATTTTCCTTCCTCTATATATAAGCATGCCTAAGTAGAGAATGTAGTTCAACAGATTTTACAGCTCTGTAAGAAAACAAAGTCACATAGCAACCATAATGACCTCAAATATGTGAGAAAAGTCTGTAAACAGCCTTCTTCTCCAATGGCTCAATCCCAGCTTTAAGATAAAATGCTCTCCAGTGCATCCACAGAAAATATATTTCCTTGAGATTCCGAAAATAATAGGATTAACACCATTATGATGCATTTTCACAAAGTACTGGGTAGTAAAGAGCAGGAAAAGACAATGTATGGCATTGGCTACAGTTCTAAAACCTAAAAGTAAGAAAAAAGATGGGAGAGGAAAGGTTTAGTCTGCCTTTTATTCAAAAATTTTCAGAATCTGCTGAGATTGGAAAGACCTCTGGACCCCATTTACTTCCTTACTTTCTTTTTCAGGAAAGAAAACAAACAACTTTCGTCTCACTTTCCTTTTGGTCCATCTTTCTTCTGCAAACAAAAATATTATTTAACTTCAGTGTGAGTTTTGGCATACTGTAAAAGGTGTGTATGATGTTTTAACAACTGTCAGGGCTTTTTGACAAAAAAACCTCCAAAACAACAGAAACTTTTTTCAGAGACAAATTCTGACCCTTAAAAAAAAGACTTATTTTTTCTCTCTGATTTGAAAGAAGTTTGTCTCAGACTAGAATCAGGTTTAACTCAGAGAACGGACACAACACCTCTTTAGTTTTAACATGTTTCACTGCAATAGGCTAATTCGCCTACATTTTCACTTTTAAGGAAAAGTCAACCTATATGCATTCCAATATAAGATACTTCGATGTTCAATATAATTGCATAATTTGCTAACAAGTAATTTTAAAGAACTGTGATGAGAAATTTAAATGCAGGTGATCTGAGGGCTTTAGGTATTATGACTTCATTTTTCCTCTCTAGAATAAAGCTAATCTCTGTCCTACAGTACTGAGAGGTAGGTTTTGATTCTTGAAAAAAAGTAGTTCAATTTAATTGAAGTGTTTACTTGGAGAATTTTTTCTGCTCAGTTTTGGCTTATCATAAGAACTGAAAATAAATAAAAATCCACAACAAATCACTGTAGAGTGGTTTATTGTGCATCACAGCATAGCTGTAATTTAACATGGGTTAGTAAGCTTATTTGCATAATATAAATTTTAGCCTGGTTTTATAATGAATTGGGTGTGTGAGTGCATTGACCCACAACAGGCTACAACGTTAAAGTTCAGTAAAAGTGGTGACATACTACATTTCCTTGCAGCAGCTCAGTGGAATTGCAAATGTAATAGCCAAGAGCATGTTTTTCTGAAAGCATCTGGGAACACCATCACTCGTGCAAATGATCCTTTAAGGACATTAATTTTTTGTTGGTACTTTATTGTTGCCTTTAAAATTAACTCTTTTTCTTCTATTTTCTATGTGGTTTTTAGACAACAAAATTATCAGGACAAGTGCCCAAATATTATTTGAGAGTGATGAGGCATCAATATTCTTAATACATATATTAGCAGGTATATTTAATCTCTTCTTCACCACATATGAAAAAGTGAATATATGTTTGGACCTCTACAACATGACAGAAAACAAGATACAGTTACTGCAGCCCACATGAAACAAGCCTTTAACTGTCTGACAACATTTCCTGACATTTATAGTACAGCTCCTGAGGGCCTTAATGACCATCATGTCAAGCTGAATCTACTATTAATATACCTCACTAGTAACGAGTAAGTATTATGGTTTTCATCCTGAGTGTGAAAGGTCCATATTTCATAAGAGCTTGACTATAGCTGAGTTATTAAAAGGTTCCCCATATGGAAAGAAACAGTAATTTCTTTTTTATTCCTGGTCCTCCTTTTTTTTTTTTTTTTTAACAGTTTCTGTCTGCTGAAACTTTCTTCTCTTGGAAGGAAGTGATCTGCATTTAAATTAAAATACAAATCAGATACTCTAGCAAAGCAAAGACTGTCTATTGTTTGACAATGTTGTGTAGACAGCACAGATTAGATCTGAGGGTCATCTTCATGTGGAACCTCCGATACAGTTAGCAGGACATCCATGTTTGAATGATGATATCAGGCAGGAATTTTTTTTTTTTTTTATTATTCAAGACTCACTCCTAAACAGATCAAGACACAGAACACCACTTCTAAAACAAGTGAGAGTTGGAGAGAAAGGTTTCCTGAAGTGAGAGATCAGTTTTGGACATTCATTTTGGTGAACCCAGACCTGGGATATTTCACAGAGTAATTGAGTAGTTTTGATTGGAGGTGCTCCCTGCTCCTTAGCTGCTCTAGCCCTTGCTCAAAGCATTGTCAGTGAGCTTGCTCAGGACCATGTCCTTCCCATCTTTGGAAACCTGTTTTCAAGAAGCTAAAACATCAGGCAATGAGCCCAAGACCTCCTTGGCCTTCACTCCCGATGCAGATCTTCTTACCAATCACCCAAAATAGATGCATCCCAAAGTATGCATTCCTTTTAAAGATTTTGTCCAGGCTGGATTCCCCCTGTGTTTATATAAAGGCTAGGATTAATATGACCCACTATTGTGCCAGGCACTCTTTACTATCTCTTTAATCAATGAACTGAAATTCAGCGTTTCTTCAGCCTGATTCATCTGAGTGTATAGTAGATTTCTAATACAGGCCAGATGAATAGTGCCCCAGGGTGTCTTTTTTTGCTGAATCCATTGCCAATAAAAGGATCTGGAGAGATTAGCTCAGGTGTAGATGTACACATCTGAAAATAGGTGATATAAATCCTATCTATGGACTTTTCTTGAACTGATAGTGAAAGAATTGTCTGTCACATTCAGGCTTACTGGGTTATGTTGGATGGGTTGTGTGTTACAAGTTATAGGTGAACTCACTGTCCTTTCAAAAGGGATGTTACAGTTTTTCTAAATTGACATTATATCAGTAAATCCTTTTTTTTTTTTTTTCATTTCCGTGTAAAACTTTTTAAGAAACAAGTGCTTCTATTAGTTCATTTTTCTGTATGGATAATTGAAGAGACGTAGCATGTGACTGGAATTATTTTCACAATACTGAGTATGTAATATGTCAGTAATTCATGGTCTGTTAACAGAATAAATTTAAACAAATGAATTTGCCTCTTGTATTTTTTCTTGTTTTCATTGCAGACTGCACAAATGAGAACTGAAAGGGATGCGAAAAGGATCTTTTGAGCAATGCATGCTAGTCAGGAAATATAAGCGTTTTGTGTACAGAATGACAAGAATGATAGTGTTTTAATAGCAGGAGACTAGCTGGTATTGGTCAGTCCACCTATAACTTTTTTTGCCCCATGCAAAACCAGAGGTTTAGGTAATCTAATGTCTAAATGAGGACTGTAGTACATGCTCTCTTCAAATACATAAATAACCAAGAATTTCAGCTAAATTAGAACAGTGGATTTAAAGATTTTGTATGTGGCTATTACCAGTAAATGAAATAAAGGATGTTATAAGAAACTCGCAGCAAGGAAATGGAGGAGACTGTTTACTTCAGAGGGACAGATCACAAAATTTCTAGTGCAGAGTGGCAGAGGGCACTACCTGGTGTAGCACATGCATGTCCCCACCGCGCTTCATGAAAAAGCTGTACAGTTTTCATCATTATGTGGCTACTACTGTTCCTGGGAAACACTTCTTCATTCTTTAAAAGCATTCCCCTCTTTATGACAGACTGCACCATTAGCTCTTCTGGCATGTGTTCCAGGCCATAGGCTGGGATCTGAGAAGTTTACTGGATGGGAGTTAATGTTTATCTAAAAAGCTGTATGAATCACATGGGGCTTTTAACATTTTAGTTCTATAACTGTACGATTACCATACTGCCATTTACCTAGGAGGCAAAATATTATATTTACAGTACATTTTTACTTATATAAATTATATTTTTGCCCTAGTTTAGATGTCACAAGAATTAAGGACCTACTTTTCCCATGAAATGCATTTAGAGTTGCAAATCTGTCAATCATCCTTCCTGATTTTAGCTGATTGCTGCTCAAAAATTACTTCCGGTGATCTGGTGGACTACTAGAACATGCTCAACCACATGTTTAGTTTGAATTAAATTGAATTCTGGGGTTTTTTTGCTTTGTTTTGCTTTGTTTTTAGGTATTCAGGATCTTGTGTCACTCTTCTGATACACAGAGCAACTCTTGCACCAACCTTGGAAAGTAGAACCTAACTTTAAGTGGTTTAAGTTGTTGTTAGCTTTTGGCAGTTTAGGTGCTATAACATGTCAAAACCCAATTCATTCTGTTGGTACGAGAAGAACTGAAGTAAGTAGTGAATCTCTCAGGATCTTCACATTTCTATTTCTTTCATAGTTAAGGCCAATGATTGGTGACAGCTTTGTCAGCTCGTCACATAATGCCATTGGAGATTCCATGTGGCTGGCTGACTGTAAATTTTCCCTCTCATTTGTTAGAAGGTACAAGCCAGCAGAAGCCTGGAGAGAGATAATTTCCTTATGTAAGTCAGTAGCGAAAAATGTGTAAATGAAAACAGCCTCGATTTTTTTCTTTTTTAAGACCTTAACTGATTTATAAACTCCTGACTATCTGGCAATACTGAAACTAAATTCTGGGATTAGGATCTGAACATAGAAGTGCAACTATTCTGCGAACACAGAATTCCTATTGCAGTTGCTTTTAAAGCTTCACAGACAGAGCAGAAATTATTTCATTTTAACTTCCACATTGTCTCATGCTGTGATGTTTTCCTTGTTCCTTATGGGCGGGTCATTCTACATATTTCCCACAGAATTCCCACAGAGGACCTTTGACACTTCCATGAAGTTACAAAAATATTTGGATGAGCCAGTCTACAAAAATGGAACAACATACTAAAACCTTACTGAGTAAAATAATACGAAAAAGCCAACAAAGGCAAGTTGATTACCTTTGTAAGACTGTCTTTTCAATTTCCCCACTGTAGATCTTTCAACAGTGCCCTGATGCTCACAAATGACATCTTTGAAAAGCTTTTCAAAAGCAAAAGCTGTTATTCTAATGTGTGACACATGAGAGCCCATAATATTTTGTGGCATACCAGTGCATGTTTCTTCAAGGTGATTGGGTAGCTTAGAAGCAACACATCAGAGACCCTGGCTCTACAGCAAGATGAAGAAACATCTTTAATGTCTGAAAGATGAATACTGTGACACAAGTGTGGCACAGTATTCAGCTTCAAGGAATTCTGGAACAACCAAGTTTGTTATTTAAAGGTACCCTAGACATACAGTTTTGCAGGTTGAAAGATTATATTGTAACAGGAAATACATGAAGTCTTCAACACTGAGGTGCAGAAAACTTTCAAAATTGAGATTTAGACCCAAATGAGTATTGCAAGAAAAATATTACTGGTAGGATATTAACATGTACGCTTTGTGGAGTTACTAACCCTGTAAGATTTTAAAAGATGCTTCACATATGAAATATATTTATATATATGTATATATATATACACATACACACAGAATATAGGAAATATATTTCTACGTTCTACCTGCATGGATCATACCATTGTCGTGGTAGAAATCTGCTATAAACTGTGTTCTCTTAACACACTTGCTACTGCTTTAGACAGCACCAGGTATGGTCTATTAATCTGAACTGTGGAACAGCAATCCAATTTTTAATCTCTGACAAAAAAAGTGTTTAATGTTTTCTTTAATCAATATCCTTCCATAGAGGATGCTTCAGTATATGGATTAAGTTAAGGATATGGACCTGTTGGAAGGAGTCCAGATTGAGAGCCATGAAGATGATCTGAGGGCTGAAGCACCCCTCCTATGAAGACTGACAGAGAGAGTTGGGGCTGTTCAGCCTGGAGCAGAGGAAGCTCCAGGCAGACCTTATAGCAGCCTTCTGGTACCTAGGGGTGGCTGCAGAAAAGCCAGAGAGGGACTCTTGATAAGGGCAGGTAGTGATAGGATTAGGGAGAATGGCTTTGAACAGAAAGATGGTAATTTTAGATTAGATGTAGAGAAGAAATTCTTTATTGTGATGGTAGTGAGACACTGGAACTAGTCGCCCAGAGGAATTGTGAAAGACCCATCCCTGGAAGTGTTCAAGGCCAGGCTGGATGGGAGTTTGAGCAACCTGTTCTAGTGGACAGTGTCCCTGTCCAAGGCTGGGGGGTCGGAATTAGATGATCCTTAAGGTCCTTGCCAACCCCAAACATTCTATGATTCTATGATATAGTGTTATTAGCTATAATTGTTGACCTCTCAAGCTTGTTATTTCTAATTTGGCTTCAGTAAACCACAATTTATTAGGAGCCCTTGCTTTCAATTTATCATGTGGCTTTAGGTGAAAATATGTTCTTCTATTATTGCTAGGAGTCGGTTCAAAATCTAGACATGTTGAAAAGTTAACTTTAGAAGGAGGAAAGATGTAATTATTCTGAGATAAAAATTTCAGTATCTGCACGTTTTTCTTGGTTCATTTCCTCAATTTGTAAGTTCATCTCTTCTTCCAGGCATGGGAAAAAATGAGAGAACTATTGGTAGATTTTTTTTATTTACCACTTAATCAGGAAAGAAATAAATTTTAGTCAGAAAGTAATCTGCGTTTAAGAATGAGAACAGTCATCAAAATCACAGAATAAAGTCATAGAGTTATTAAGGGTGGAAAAAGACCTCCAAGATCATCGAGTCCATCCGTCAATTGAATACCATCATCCCCACTAAACCATATCAAAAACGTCTATCATTTCTGCCTGCTCTGTGGAAGAAAGTTTTGTGCCTTTGTGTAGGTTTTCATATCTGTTGCTAAAGTCAGGGTTACTTAAAGTTATGGACAGATAAGACGGCATTCATACTTATTCGAGCAGGATTTTTTTATTTTAGTCAGGAGCTCTGCTTTCTCATGATATCTGATGTTCCAATCAGCGTCTTGATTTGGAGAACCCTATACCATGATTTATTCTTAATCTTTGCCTGATTTGTATAATATAAGAAATGTGATGGAATGAGACTGCAAAAAGATGCTGCTGTCACAGGAATTTTAACAATTATGAGTTATCATAACAACACTGATTAAATGATCAAGCTTTTGAAGAGTATGTCACTAAGAAATCGCCAGAGACAATTTCTGTTAGAAAATTATTTTTGCTTTATTGCACTTGGATTGATTAAGAATTTTTTTTTAATTTCTGCAGATATCACTCTTTTAGTCATGACATTTACTATTATATCAATTTCCTGAGCTGAGGGAATCAACATTTTTCCTCCCATCAAGAAATGTCCATTAGAAATGGACAGACTAAATACAGAGCTGAATGAACTCTTTTTCCTTTTTTTAGGAACTTCTGTTTAGGTTCCTAAATTCTCAGTCAAAGATGTAGATATCAGGGTCTTCCTGAATAACATAGATTGTCTTCTGGAGATACTTCAGAATCATTTCAGAAGAATCAGAGAATCTAGTTTAAAAATGCTCGGTGTCTACTTAAATTGCCTAAACCCCAACTAGGTAATAAAGTAAGCTTTTTGATAGGGTGATATATCCCATCCTAAAATTGCTGTCTAAGGCAAATGGGTAAATAATTTCCACGGGTGGCACTTGTGTCTCTTTTTTGACTACGAAGACCTGAATTTAAGTGGAGTGAACTGTGTGCTCTTAGGTCAAGCCCCTAAAATTTCAGTCAGATACTGTGAAATTAGGCACCTTAATAAGAGAGTGTAGTGTCTTATCTAATTTCTTTGGCATGTTGACCACTTAAATATTTGACCCAAACTACAGTGATACTGAGACATGAAAATATGTAAGAATAACTTGTGGTGAAGTGGGATAGTGTCTTTGCACTTGTAGCATTTGTTCCCATCACTGTGTGTTGACACTGCATATTTGAGTATATTGGACTATCTCTCTTTTTCAAAGGCAGATGAAGTCCCATCTGCTTTTTGGGCTTCTGATCATGGCACTCGTTCCAGAATTTTAAAGGCCTGATTTCTATGTCCCTTAACCACTGGACAAAGGGTCAGGCCCATAGTTTTCAGGTCTTACTAGACTTTCTGACTAGAGGCAACAGTCTGATGGGGTCAGACTCTTCGGTCAATATTTGAATGACATGGGAGAATGGTCCTTGAATGAGAATGTCTATTCAGTTATCAAATGAAGCAGGCAGTCTCATGTTGAGGAATTTTAGTGGTCCTTATGCATCTTACATTAAGGGTAACAATATACACAAGCATCCTTCTAGCTTGTTTAACTCTCAGCTGAAATGTGAAAACTCAATTATTTAGATTAAATTCATTCCTTAGCAGTTATTTATTGCTATATTTCATGGCAGCTGACCTGATATGAAAGAGTTTTGCAAATCATTCTCCATGAAGAACAAATAAAATATTTCTAATATAAAATAATTTTAATTAATTTGAACTTCACTTTATAATAAATTTTCCCTAATTTATTATATGACTTATTCATTCTGCCCTTTTAAAAAATTAAAACTTTTAGGAGGGAAAAGGACATCTGGGCCTTGTTGGGTCATTCACTCATAGAAAAGTGCTGCCTGTCTTTTTTTCTTTTCATTCCATGATATGCAATTTTATGAATCACAATATTTTGTTGTGCCACCTATTTATCCAGAAAAAATTCAGTCTTGAAAATATAGTGACAAATTCTTAAGTGAAAAGTTGCTACAATTAAATAAACTAATGATATAGCATATGAAGTAGTTGTCAGTTTCTTAACATTTTTTGAGGACTGGTTCCCATCATAAGTACAATTTTCTATTTTTGTTATCATTGCTTTTGTGAAATGTTGTGTCCTCTTTTTTCCTTATCTATCTCTTATTTTATCCAGAACACAAAGAAGCAATTGTATGGTTAAAATAGATAGCTAACATTTTCCTGGTCACTGAATAAATGTGAATTCAGATTTATTATTATGACATTTAAGCATACAAATATTCATGTGTGCACACAAATACTAGAGCATAGTGAAGAAGAGTCTGTGATTATTTTTGTGGGATTTAAAAATACAGCTTTAAAATTTATTTATAATGTAATATTTTGCTTGTCTTCTATGTCATTGAATAATAAGAGCATTAGATAGATTTAAAAACTATTTTAATAGGATTTTTATTTCTGTTTTTGAAAAATTTAGTTTTCTTCTTTATTATTATGCCTTAGGCTCTGGTTTTCACCAATAAACTAGAAATCTTTGATCTAAGGAAATTTCTAAAAAGCTGTGAAAACATTTTCCTAAAAAATAAAGTTGACCAGAGACTTTCTGCAAATGCATATTCAATTTTTTCTTTTGCAAGAGCCATTAGCTTATAGGTATCTTCCCTATAATATGCATATTGATTAGAGAGCTATTGTGTTTCATCCTGATTAGTATTTCACTAATCTGGTGAAGCAGGAAATGAATAATAAGGATCTAATAAAATTATGGAAAGTCAGTTTATATAGAGCATGCCAAATGACAGAAATTATCCTTTGCAATGTAGTGAATACCTCATTAGAAACTCTTCAGAAGATTATGGACCTCTTAATGCTTACCTTCCTTGTTTGGCTGCTGGCCTTTTAACAGTCCAGAAATTCCATCGCTAATTATTCCTTATCACCTATCATCTGGCACTCCAAATTCTGTCTCCCTTTTCAGTAAAAAAGGAAAGTCTTTTAGGAAAATTTTTCCAACAGCGTATACTTAAGAACAGCAATTTACTTCTTCTTTTGTCTTTTTAATATTTGACAGAAAAACTTTGCCACTTTCTCTTCTGCTGTCTTCAGGTGTCAGAGCTAGGTTTGAATGATCTTTCTCGTGGGATTTATTAAAATCAGTACATCTTCCTACTTACCTTTTCCTGGATCTTTGATGGGTTTCTCTTTCTGTCTCCATTTTATCTCTCATAATTCTTACTTCTCCACAATATGTGTCTTGATATTTCCTCATGAAACTTGCCCTATGAGGACACCAAAAATGTCACATGGCAAGGTTTTCTAAACCAGGAGGGCTCTAGTACAACTGAAGTAAAATGTAAATCCAGCAACAACATGAAATTCAAGGTCTTTCACAAATATGTAGGTAATAAATACAAAATAAAATTATGGTATATGCATAAGAGTATTGCCTGTTCATCAGAATAGAAGAACAAAGAATTTATAATATTTGCAGAATATAGAGAAAGAAAGACTAACTCTCACTGGAAAAGATCAGGTTATGGAAATTAAAACAAGCTAGACATATGTAAGTCCATCAGGCCTGGTGACAAACAATTAGGTGTGCTGAAGGAGCTGGCTGATGCCACTGTGAGCTACTGTCATTTCACCTCTGACACCTCCTGATGACCCAAGGAGATTCCTGAAAACTGGAAGAGACCAAATGTTATTCCTGCCATCAGGAAGGGCAAGAAGGAAGGCATGAGGAATTGTATCTCAGTCCCTGCACCGGTAATGGAGCAACTAATCTTGGGAAATGTTTTCGAACACATACATGACAAGAAGGTGATTGGGAGTTGTTGGATGTATAAAGAGGAAGTCATGTTTGGCCAACCTTATAACCCTATATAATGATGTGACTAAAAAGGGGAGAGTAGAGAATGCTGTTTATCTCATCTTTAATAGGGTGTTTAATACTTTCTCTCACAACATCTTGATAGAAAAATTGATGAATTATAGGTTAGATAAATGGGAAGTGACATGAATTGAAAACTGGTTGAACAAGTGGGCCCAGAGGATTTTGATCAGCGGCACAAAATCCACTTGGAGACAGATCATGAGTGGGCCAACACTGCTTAGCAATCCTTCCCCTCTACTCAGCAGTGGTGAGATACATCTGGAGTGCTGGGTTCTGTCCCTCATATAGAAACTGATATAGTGTAATAGACTTTCCTACTTAAAAAAAAAATTATATAATTTCATAGGATTTTCGCCACCAAAAATTTTCACAACTTTTTTCCTACATTTTTCTAAGTGTTTTATTTATTTATTTTAAGTTCTTATCACTTTCCTCTTTTAAGCTATAAAATCCCATTTGCCCTTGAAATTTATACTCTTCAGCTATGAATAGATTTTCAGTACATTAAATTTCTGTACTTACTGAGTGAAGGTACAAAATATTTTTTTGATAGACTCTATTTTATACCAGCAAGATGTTTCTTCACTAGAAGTGTTTAAATACATAAGTACTTGATTATGCCCATATATCAGGTGTGTACTGAACTAAATGCTTCAAGTACTTATTCAAATGAACGACACGTAAAGACTCTACTTGCAGCATTACGGACAGAAGCATCAAAAGTCCACTAAGCTGTTGAATGTTATCCCACACATCTGACAATATAAGTAAAGAACCCTTAAAATTTTATTTTGTGTATGGTCAAGTGATAAGTAACAGATGGTAAAAAAACCCTGCACATTTGTTTTCCTGTTTTGACATTTAAAGTATGTCAAGTGAGGATAAAACATAGAATACCATGGACTGAACTATTTTCAGTGAAGATCTCAGAAGTGCAGTCTTCCAATATTTTTTTTCTAAAGTTAAGCTCTTTTTGTTATCTCTCTCTCTCTCTCTTCTCCATTCACAAATAATCATGTCTACTTTGGACTATGCTGGTATAAATGCAAAACGAGATTAAAAGACAACTTTAATCATGAGCTGTTGCTTTGAGAGACAGCTACCAAAGAGAGACAGTGGGAAACAAAATGCAAGTGATACAGTTAAGTCTCAGACTAGACCTGTGAACACTGGAGAAGTTGCTGGACTTACACCCAGATCTAAACACCTGTTACTGAGTGCAGTTTGATATCTAGACCCATTTTTAGGCAGGTTTTTGATTGATTAAGTCAAAATGCTGATTAACATCTTGACATTCAGGGCCTGGCAGTAGAGTGGGCCATCCTGTTCTGCTTACCATGAGATATCTTTGAAGGTTGCACTCTGCAGCAGAAGTCTGAGTAACAACTTGAAAACAAATCCAGGCAGATTTAAACCTTGATATATGGCAAACACATGTAGGGATTCTTCCCCAAGAAGGGACTGCCCACTCAACGCACAAGATAAACGATCCTTCCTGAACCCACAGAGCCCTGAATCCTGACTCAAAATGTTTAACTTTTCAAAACTGAAACTTTGTTGTCCATATAATTTTTACAAACAAGGAATTAAATCTCTGAAGTAGTCGTTCTATACCTTTCTCACTTTAGGGGATCATACTTGTGTCAAGGACACTTTGCCAAGATGTAAATGACCAGGCACTCTGAAAGGGTACGATTTTTTGAATTTGAGTGTCTCTAAAGCCAACAACGGGAGATCTGAGTGAAGGTAGTAGTGTATGAGAACACATCCTCAAATGGAGTGGCATAGGAATAGGGAGCTTAGGACTGCCTTATTTTCCGGGGCTCCCTCCCTTTTTTCGGTCCTCTCAGCACAAGGTGAGGTGTGTTTGAATTCCACAAGAGAAGACTGAACGCTGGGGACGTCCCTTTCTCAGGCATATCCCTGTGACTACAATCCAACACTTGTTTCCCCACTGCTTTCCCAGAATAATGAATTTTGCATTCCTGGCTACACAGCAGTTCAGTCTCAGGAGAAGGAACAGTAAGTGCCTCACTCCGATTATTCATGGCACAGTGGTTAGGTCACTCTCCAGGGTGACAGGAGAGATGGATTCAGTCCCCTGTAAGACAATCAGGGCTGCGAATGCAAACCTCTCATTTGCTTAGTGAACACTCAAACCACTAGACTATTAAGCATAAGACAGTGTCACCTTTCCACACATCTTTCTCAGAAGAGGACTAAAACACTCTGGGTCCTGAGTGGATGGAAGCACCTAAAATTTTCTATTAATTTTCTGCATTCTCAGTGGAAAAATAGACACTTAAATTAGGAGTGGATTTCCCTTTTCTTATCTTCAGAGGCCCTCTCTTTCTGCTATGGTAGGCAAACTCCAGCCTCCTAGGGCCAAACAACATTTTGTGCATAATGGCTGAATTAAGCACCTAAATGAAGTGCACAGGATTATATCCAGGAACATTAAATCTCTTCAGACACACCTACTATGTAAGAAGAGTAACATTTGAACTTTTTTTTGTCAGAAAAGTCTTTGGGGACTCCTGAGCTGAGACATGCAAGTACAGCAGCATCTCTTTTGATCCTGACCAATACTGAGTTGTTCAAACCTTTTTGCTTGGGTCTTGCTAGCTCACATACTCCACTGTGTGAGGAGCCTGAGGATAGTGTTTGATACCAGGAGTTAAGCATCTAAATCCACCACTTATGTATGCAAGAAGTAATGAGTTATTCAGAGGCAAAGGGCAGGCAGAGCCCCTATCAACTAAATGAATATTTGGGGTACAAATGACCTCTGAAAATCAGGCCATTTATTTGAACACCTAAAAATAGATTCGGATGTTTAATTTTACATATTCAGGTTGAAAAATTTTGGCTAGAGAGTAAATTAATTGCCTAAGGTCACACAGCAAGTCAATGTATAATGAGAAAGTAATAATGAGTGAAGAAAAAAAGGTATTTTTAATCTCTGTGGATTTACTGAATCCCAAAACTCTTTTATTAAAAGTGTTCTTGAATATATCTCTGTAATTTTTTTTAAATTGCAGCTTTGCATTATTATTTAAAATGCATTTTTTAAAAATGAAAACATTATTTTTCTCCATGTTTCACCCTGATTGGTGGTATCTTCTTATTGCTGTGAACACAAAAGGTTCAGTCAGATCTTCAACAGCAGATATTTTGTTGCATAGGTACTTAATGAATGAGATATTTGATTACAAAAGGGATAAGTAACCTCTCTGTAGCCTGCAATTAACATTTAACTTGATACGGTCAATAAGCCAAACGAAGGGAGAGTAAACTGAATAAAGAGGGTTTTTCTCTCATTAGGGGTTAATCACACACACATATGCTAGTGAAGCATACTGTTGTGATTGGCGATTTTGTTTGCACATTCCTATAAAGCTAAGCTTTCATCTGGTCAAAAAGAAATGAAAGAACCCACTCACTCTCTGGAGAAAAACAATATTTTAATCCATTCAGATTTCAAGTGTGTGAAGATAATTTATAACAGTCAAGTGCGTTATTAGGCAATAATGATATCTCAGGAAGTTAGTCACTCAGTTCATGCTAAAATCCTGTGAGAATGGAGTGCCTAATTCTCTCACAGGCTTTCTAGTTTTAATGAGTTCTTGCTTACACACAGACACAGCAAATGGTATCTGTTATATCCTTTTCATGCAAATATAAATGAAGCCCTTAGTGATATACTGGTTCAAAATATATGTAAAATATCTGTCTTAAGCAGTTATGCAGTTCAAAGTCAGCTGCACTGTGCCTTTTTCCTGGTGCACAGAACTTTTCAAAGCTGTTTATCATAAACATAAAAATAAAGTGAGAATGGTCTCCACGTTAAGGTTTGAGGCTTGCGAAATACATGCTGAATTTCTTTTACTTCTGCCAGCTTCCTGCACTTTCTTGGCCATATCATTTATATCACAGCATTAAAGACCAAACACTTTCCTCAGTCGAAAGAGAAATTTGAGTTTGCGAGATTAGCTTTTTCTTGGTTTTGAGGTTGATTATTCCTGCTGTGAGCACAATTCTGAGAGAAAATTAAAAGAGATGAAAGCCCAAACTGCTAATTTCATGAAAACCTAGATGACAGTATCAGGCAAATGAATAATAATATATGTCATTATTCTGTTATCAAGAATTCTGTAAATATACTGTTTCCTGATTCTTCTCCCTGGTTCATCTCCCCGGTTCTTTTCTCTGTATTTTTTTCCCCCTTTTCTTCTTTAACTCTCTTCAAAATTTTATATTCTTTGTTACAGGAGTTCCCAGGATGGATTCTAGTATTAGGAAGTGATCAGAATCACACTGTGGTAAGGGATCTATTTTATATACTGAACCTGCCATGCAAGAGATATTAAAATACTCTATACCAGTGATTGTCTAAACATTTAAAGATTATATATACTGAAGGTAAAGGACAAGAAAAGGACTTCTTATTACTTTTGAAGTTCATCATAATTGGGCTTTTCATTGAGGCCATGATTCTGAAGACAGGATGCGACACTTGGCCAAGACTCACAATCAGTGAAGGATCATAAAATTTTTGACCACTGGCACTTTTTCATTCTGTCATGTGAGCCATATGTGACCTTGTGCTGGCTCTCTTTGTAGAAGAAAATCTCAGCAACCTAGAGGAAAATGGGGGTTCCTTTGTTCATATAGTGATGGTTGCTTTGTTCGTAAGCTAAATTTTCTCATTGTAACCGTATGTTCAACTGTATGTTCACTGTTTTTACTGTGCTTTTATCTGTGAAACACGTGTTGTCTCAGGGCTTGAAAATGAACATGTGCCCAAATTAGGTATCACCTCTCTGCTGTTCTCTGTGATGAGCCACACTTGTCCTGGACATCACACCAAGACAACAGCACTTGCTTATGCCACATCAGCCTGTTTGTTTAAATGAAGCCAACAGTAATGTTTTAACAAATGGATTTTTGCTATAGACAGTGGACATGGTTTAAAACAAAAATCTGCTGCCTCATAGTGAAGAAGTAAAGGAGTGGGTAATAGAGCTCAGTTTGTGGGGTTGCTGCTTGGCTTCTTTGGATCTGCTGAAGGTATCCTGTGGTTTCTGAATTCAAGAAATATTTGACTTCTAATGACTCAGCCAGAGTGATATCTAAACCACTACCTTTATGGTTATGAACATTATTGCTTATTCACAGCTTTAAATGTTTCATTTCCTGAAATGAGCACAGAAATCCTGTACTTTTCTCTATTCCCATCTTCTATTTCCTTTTATGCTTAAGTATTAAACTTAGCTTTAAGTCTCCTCTTTTGAGACCCCTTCTTTAACTTTTTCTTGTGTCTGTCAGTGGAGGACTAAGCATAAGATTACACATAAATCTTTTAAAAGAAAAGTATGTCCTATTGTGGAACTTGCTGCTAATACTGTCTTCACTTCTTCTATCTGAAAAAGACATCTAACAGGTGACCTAAGGGCAGGCTCCTCTGACTAAGTCAGTAGCTGCGTTGACTTGGTCTATGTTGAATTGTGTTTGTGGTACAAATTATTGTGTCCCATAGGGAGAGACAGACATAAAACCAGATTCATTTTACATAAAAATTAGAGAGGAAAATTCCACAGGATGGATTTTCCTATGTTCTTAAAACTGATATAAGACCAGAAGGAAATGGATTTATTATTTATTTGTAGTAGTAGTTAATGTTAAGAGAATGTGTAATTGCAATATATTACAATATAATTTTAATAATATATCTTGGTACTTCAATTTTTACAATATATAAACAAGTATCTACAGGAAACTATCAGAATGTAAAGCATTTTTTGGCTCATTTTCAGTAGGATATTCTACTTTTATTGCCCTTTGATCATTTTAATTTAAAATTTGTGTTGCATAGTAAACAAAGGAATGAAAAGGTTGGGTTTTTTTCCTTCTTGTCACCACTGCAAACTAAATCTGGAATATGAAGGTGAAGATACAAGGGTTTTTTTTTTTTTTTTTTTTTTTTTGTTCATACCCATCCCCAACAATAAATATTCTGAAGGGCAAAAGCTGTCTTAGATTACAGTATTGGTTTTCCTTTGCTTTATGAAATCTACTTTGGCCTTCTAGTGTAAGTCTGTGCCTTCAATGGGGCTACACAGATGTATGTATCTAGGAGCATAATTTGTACACTCAGGCTGAAGAGTGAACCTGCCACATGAATTTAATGCTGTGGATTGATGAGCAAAAAAAAAAAAAAGTCCCTTTCTTAGAGTTCTCCCCTTCTGTAGGACTGTCACCAGTAAAAAGTAAAAGCTAGTTTATGTCAGTAAAAGGATATTATACTGAATACACCCAGGAAAAGCCAGCATTCTGAATAAAATAGGGGCATTTTTAGATGGAAACATTAGAGTTTAGGCTTTCAACTCTATATGGGTCAATAGCAGTAATTAGTTCTATTCCATTATATTCTTATATTGGTTTGCTCACCATAATACCTGAGTTCATAATATTTGTGTTGCACGGTGGAATACAGTAAACACTGCGATGGTGTGTTTTATTTCACAGCTTAAGATTACTGCATGCAGTGAACAACCCATTTTTGCCTTTGTTTTTAACTATATTACTCTTAAAGGAATGTACAGACACACTGAACCAAGCTGCAATTTCAATTCAACAATACAGGGTGAAGAAACAACTTTATACTCAGTGAGGACATAGGGGAGACTTCTAATTGCCCTCAGTTTCTGTGAGGGTGCACAGTTTCAAGCCAGCTTTCAAAAAACTTTGCTTCTCCTTCAGATAAGTTTCCTTCTCCATGGGTCTGTGCAGGAAAGACACAGTTCTCAACTATTGTCTCCACACCAGAGCTCAGTTAATCTTCTAGCCAGACTGGTTCCAGGTCATTGAGTGCCTGAGAGAGATACTGTCTGTGACACTGGCCATGATTGAAACCAGAGGCAGCTTTAGGCAGTGAGGCAATCAGGGGTAAACACAAGCAAATGGAGTTTGCCCACATTCATTGTCAGCAATATAGACTTTACCCACTTTTTGCTGCCTTGCCTGAAAGACAAAACAAACCAATGAGATTACCCCATTTCACCACAGGTTTTAGTCTAATTCTACTAGGCAAAAGCCAGAGGCCCCAGTGGAAAAAAAATGACATCTCCACTGATAAAATTAAAAATGAGAAAATTATCCCTCTCTACACCCTGAAGCTCCTTTTTCCTCTTCTGTATCTTCTCTTTTCATCTCCAATCAACTATAGCACTAAAGACTAGTAACACACTGTGGTTTGCAAAGATTGCTGCAAACTGGCTGCCTCTCCAGAAAAGTGAAGTATGCTGCAGGCATGCCTGGATGGCTGGTACATGCTCCAGAATTTGACCAGCTCACATCACGTGATGGCAAAGGCTCTGCTGTGGCCAAGGTGAAGAGCGGACTGGACAGAGCTAAAACATTTTAATTTACATAAGACTTTTTACTATTGGGTCCTGACAACATATCAAAAATCTTCACTGCCATGTGACTTTGAAATTAATTAAAAGCTTTTATTTTACACAGGATGTCAGTATCTCAAAATGTTTAATGTTTGCTCTTCATTTAGGGCATTGTCAGTTTCCTCATTACTACATGGTGCACAAAAATTTCTTTAAATATTGCATTTCATAGTGGCATGCAAGAGCAATTACTTGCCAGGATTTAAGATCTGCAACCTGTACAAAAGAATTGAGTTGCTTATAAATATTTTAAAACAGTGAGGTAAAAATACAAGAACTAGTAAGTATTATATAAGTAAAGAACTAGTCAGAAAGAGGAAGAGATAAAGAATGTATTGGAGAGAAAGAACGACTGGAATGAAATGGAATTCAGGCTAATTTAAAATAGTCATCATACATTTGATGACTGCAAATTATGAAATGGAAGGAGCTGATCCCTGCTAGAGATCACTAGAAAGAGAAGTATGCCATTCTGTAATCTTACTTTGTGATCTCATCTACTTTATGGGTGATGTATATGCTGTGTTACCGCAACAAATATATATAAACTCAACACTGAGAGGTTAAAAAAAAACCCCAAACCCAAATCCCATAGCAAAGAAAAATATAAGCTTTAATGCAGAGTTTAAATGGCTTCTGTTTTATCTGAATATATTTTTCTTTTTGTTCTTAATTTGCATAACCTCAATCTCATTTTATTGATTCCCATTACCATAAAGTAAGGACCAAGCAAGCAGGTGATGTTGGAGAATCCACAGATTTAGTCCAAAAATTTTTTGTCTGGCTTTTCAGGCATCTCAGATCCATCTACACATCTACATGTGTTCAGGACAATATTGGATTCTCTAGGACCTCTGCTATCAGCTCGTCAAAACCAAGATGGTTCAGGTACTGCTGTGCAGGCCCAGTTAGCAACTGACTGAGAGCTTTGTGAGCCTCTAAGGGTCTTTGATTCCAATATTTGTCCAGCTGGGTGTCATGAGGGAGCTGTGTGACTACACATTCTCCTGTGCGAGTGCTCATACTTTCTGGTTCAAACAGCTTGGAAAACAAACACAGAAATAGCTCTTGGAACCGCTACCCTTTGGTTTCTCTGAAGATATTTAGCCCTTGTCTTCATGTCCTCCTGGAACTGATGCAAAAAATTTTAGCACTGTTTAAATGTTGTGAGAAATGGAAGTACTACATATTTCCGAGAAGAGCAAAATACATGCTCATCTTTCCTAGCAGCAGTGAGCTTATTCAGATTTGCTGCCCTGCAGTAGCGAAGCATGCTGCTCTCATGGAATACTAAAACGTTTGACAAGTTGCACATCAGTTAAGCTCATCATTTGAAACACTCTCTATATTCACTTTTAATGTCATATCCTTCTGTTATTAAAAGTTAAATATACTTCAATATTAGCATTTGTATCACATGAGCAAAAAAAGTAAAAACAATGAACCAGATACGGAGCAACACACTAAAGGCTGTATAGTATGTACTGTCTGATATTATTCAATATTTATACTATTTGATAACAGCTATTTCCTCCACAGGAAATGTGGATAAGGAGACCAATGATAACATTCACTGCACTACAGGAGAAGGATTTTGGTACAGTTTATAAATCATATTGTGCTGTTTGGGGAGCCCTAAAGGTACTATAGCAAAAGACTATCATGCATTAGAAGCCTTTCAGTTTTATGCATTTAATGTTTCTTCTTGGTCTGCTTTGATGTGGAAAATAGAAAGCACAAACTTACTCATTTTGAGTGTTTCTAGACTGTGATTCTATTGCTATAGGTACAATTTTATTGTTTTATTTGCAATACAGGACAAATACATTCAATGAAAGTCAGTAAAGTATCAAACAGCCATTGAAACCCAGTGCTCAAGAAATATGGCTCTGTCTCGTTAGATATGGATGTCACATTGCTTGTTTCCTGGATCTTTGAATGTTTTACCCTGGCAACAGATATGAAAACAAAAGAAAGAGGTTAAAAAAAGCAAATAGATGAATCAGAATGGGGAAAAATAATACAGAAAACTGGAGCTAACAAAGAAAGTTTGCCTCATACTGAATTTGTGCCATTTTAAGTTTCAGTTTTTTAACCCATAGTATTGGTCTCTTCAAAGGAGTAAAATACTTTATCTTCTTGACAGAACAAATTGAGTGGAAAATTACATAAACCCCTCAGCAGATGTTCTTTCCCACATTGTTTGGGAATTTATCCCTGTTACACAGTTCTTCTAAGGCCCATGCCAAGCCGAACGGGGACATAAGCAAACTTGAAGATATGTTTAGGTGAGCATTATGCAAATATTCTCTTACCATCTCTTTATTATTTTTCAGTGCCAATCAACTTCACCATGGTATTTTATTTTTCTATCAAGAATATCTCTGTGTAGGTGCTAGACATATTATATCTCCCTTGCAAATCCAATAAATGAGAACCTGTTTTTTTTCACTGAAGCAAAAGCCAAAGTCCAGACCTCTATAAATTCAGTTTGCTATAATGAATGGGTCTTGGAGTCAAAGTTGTCAGGCAACAAACAACAGGACAAAATAACCCAATTCCAGTTCCTACCGCCTGCAACATATCTATAGCTGCATAGCATACTAATTTCTGCAAATCAGATGGTATCTTCAAAATTATAATGCACACCAGCGAGTTAAGCATCTGTATAACAATAAGATTTGTCATCCATCATTCAGTGAACAGCATAAGGCAACTTACCGTCATCTAGTGCCAAGTGACATCTATCTAGACTGTGTGCTTGTCCGTCTGACTCTAAACTTTGCTACAGTCTTTAATCCAGTCCTTGTGTTTAAATTATTTTTCCTATTTTTTAAATGTTCTACTATGGCATGCACAAGGTTTGTGAATGAAAACAACAACATGTTATAACTAATGCACAAGGAAAATCTATTCAATAAATATCCATTATCCCTGTTTATTCTTTAGCAAACATAGTGAATTTCACCAATGAAAGTCCCAGTAGAATAGCAAGAGAGATTTACAGCCAAAGCTGAGGAAGATACATCTGCAGCTGAGAAGTGCATGAAGAGATACACAGGAATCTGGGGATAAATCAACAATTCCATGCTCTGGGGTGCATTCACAAAGAAATTAAAGACTACCTGCAGAGAAAAAAATCTCAGCTGTTTTCCCTGTATTTCCTTGCTCCTAAAAATACGTCAAGAATTGGGACAGTGGGAAAAAGAGACTGAAGAATTGCAACAAGAGATGAATGGTAGTGGAAGTTTTCTCTACTGGGATTAATTAATTAGTCTTCCTTGGCCTAGGAAGAATGGCATAAAGCAGATTCATTGGATCTGAGAATTGGACAGAGCCTGATGTTTTTAAATAGAAGCAGCGATTTACACAGGAGAATACTGAGGAGAAACATGAATTCCTTTTGTAACAGATAAATGCTGTTTGTGATGTTTCCAGTAACAGACCTAAAGGAGATGATTTTGGAAATGAAATATTACTGCAGTGACTGGTGGCTACTCTTAAGTGATTCCTGAAACACTATCATCGTGAGGTGAGTTTGCCAGCAACCTCAGTGCAAAACCCAGCAATACAACCACATGAAAAGGACATTTTCAATAATATCAGGGTGAATCTAGGGAACAGGAAATAAATTTTTATTTAATTAACTTTAAGTAAGAATATTTGTCACAATCTTAAACTGATATTATTAGAGAGAAACACAGAAGACAAATACTATGTTAAAAGGGATAGCAAAAGCTAATATATAAATCGTTATACTCAGAGATCTCAGACCTCACTAGTAGTTATTGTTCTAATTTCTTCCGGCATAACTGTATGGATCATTATTCTCTCCTAGAGCCTAGCTATAGGGAGCTGTGTTAATACACCTTTTTTTTCAGACAGTGGTTGCAAAGTTTTAATCCATCAGTGGTGAATCTTATGCAAGCGTTTTCCATTTTCCTATCCCTCTTCCTCCATCATCAGCCCATGCAGACCACAGGCCCCTCTGCTGCCGTGACTCAGCCAGGAGGTCCTTGAGAAACACTGCTGGAGGCTGATACAACCCTGGAGTAGTCACAAATCTGGTTAAAATGGTTCATGTGAATGCAGTCAAACCATTTTTAGTACTCATATACTTGAAGGAATATCTCACTGACTGCCAATCTTGAGGTCCCTGATTGTTATGAAAGCAGTCCTCTACCTTGAGACCGAGAGGGTCTAAAAGAATAAGGAGGAAATGGTAAGATTTTGCCACAATCTTCCGTCTCCGTAATGCTCAAGAAGCCAAAAATTTAATTTGAAAAACTATGGTAGAGTTTTGCTAGCATCTCTCATGCAACTTAATTAACAGAATGCAAGAAGTTGAGAGATAAATTTAGATGATGCAGCTCTCTTTTTATTAGCAGAAGTTAATTAGTAAGAGTGTTCTATTTATGGCCCCTGTACTGGGAGAAATAAAGTCTCCAAACTTTTCAAAAACATCCTGACTTCAAGTCATCCAGGCTCAGTTATGTAAAAGGATTTACGATACTTCTTCACTTCCTGGAAAAGTGAAAAAGAATCTGGGTAACTTGGTTGCTAAATCCTTTCCTATTTGCGCACTTAAGTTGGATCCACAAAAGCACTCATGCTGAGTACTGCTCCTTTAGCTTTCCTAATATAGCTGTTTGTCTTCCTCACTCCAAGCTGAACAGCCAATTGAGTTTGATACGAGGGTCAGCGTAAAGCATATGGAGAGGCTTAGACTCTTGGGAGACAATGGAGAGCATGCCAAGAGATGTCTGCAATAATGGATAGAAGATGCCACAGGAACAGCGTGTCATACATCCTGGTATGCTAAGGCTGCAGAAGGTAGCACAATTATTTAACCAGCTTTCATTATTCTAAGCTATTTCTGTAAAATTCCCAATGACTGTTAAATACAAGAAGACATGCTCGCTGATGATTTCCTAGTCCTTAGACCTGTGATCTAGGCCGTATGGACACTCTCATGTAGCCTTTGTCTGGCTCATCAAGAAAATCACTGAAATGGATCGCTTCTCCAACGGTAATTTAAAGATTATTATTCAAGAACAACAAATACCACTTTAACAGTCTAAGCACGGAAGTGGATTTCAACACTGAAATAATTTCATTGACTTAGCTCAGAGCATTTTACTGAATTGCTTAACATCCAGGACCAAAGGTCTGTAAGGAGAATTTCTATGTTTCTGTCCTATGTTATTGTGTTTTTAAATATGGGCATGGAAAGAACGAGATAAACTCCAAGAATCTTATGACGAACAGTAATATTAGACTTTGGCCTGAAGCCTTCATCACTGTTGCAACACAGAATTTCTGCTGGCATAGCTAACAAAAAAGTAAAAAATCTGAGGCCAGACTGCACTAAATAAAATGTGTACAGGTGCATTTTGACTAGTTATACAGTTCCTGAAGTGAAAGCAATAAAAATAATAATTACCTGTATTTTATGTATTAGATACTCAAATGGTAGAACTGAGCTCTATGGCTTCCAAAGAGATGCCAATTTTCATGACCCTCCCTTCCTTCCTCCCTTCCTTCCTCGCCTTCTTTTTTACTAAACTAGATCTTAGTCTAGCCAAAGGGACCATTGACTGTAATGTGAAAATACTCATAGTGGACAAGGTTTTCAATCATATGTCCCATTTAAAATTCATTTAGATCTCTGAGAAATCTAAACCTGGCAAAGACAAAATTCTTTGAAAATTGGCTCCAGGTCATATAGGTGTGTTTTGAGAATTTTATATTCGACTTGGTGCTTGTTCTCTATCTGTTCTGTAATAAACGCTCAATTTTTTTGGCCTGCCTTATTATTCAGCATCCCTGAGGTTAGAAGATTATACACAAACAATGTTAATAGCATAATTTCTCTCCATATTTCCAACACAGCCTGTCAATAAATCAGGTTTAAATACATCCCAGTCCTGTAAGATAAGAAAACATTTGTGATGTCGCCAGGTTTTTTTTTGATATTTACTATAAAATGTTTGTGGCATGCAGAATTGGAAATGAGTTTTTGTATATAAAAAGAGACAAAAATTCTATCCCCTATAATGTGGGACAAATTAATATTTCAATGAACTCTAATATGGCTTGATAGAGATAGGAACTCAAAATCAGTAGTATATTTTTTTCAGATATGCTTCAGGTGATGCATATCCATAAATAACTTTAGTTTTACCTACTATGAATACTACTTGAACTCTCTAGTTTATCTGCTTCTGTAGAGTAGCATCCTTAAAAGCATCCCTTGACAGCTAATTGTTTGAACTCCCTCTAGACCTCTCTGTAATAAAAAGCAGTAGCATCCTGTGGGACATTTGTTTTATCAGCAGCCCTTTAGCTAACACTCAGGACGAAATACTCCACTGACTCTCTGTTGCATTCATAAGACCTTTTCCAGGCACTGATAGAGGAAGAATAGAAACCTTTCTGGTCAGCACACCGCCTCATTGTCTAGCAGCCCTGCAGCTACAACAGCATGTGTAGCTCTGGAACTCTTGCTGGGGCCAGTAACAGCCACTTAGTTTAATCCCTCCTCTGATAACCACATCTCTAAGTACCACAGTCCTCTGCACCCAAACAGCAATGTTGGATTGTTTCTCTGAAACCTTCAAAGAGGAACCTGCTTTTATAATCTGCATTCAGGTGTGGGAGGGGGTAGCCCAAAGTTATGAACCTGTACTCACCATTAACACTTTTTTTGGTCTTTAGCAAATATTTAACTTTCCTGTCTCAGAAAGCTGTCTTTGGGAGACATTTTTTAGCAGCTGACCAGCTCATTGTAGAAAGATACCTTAATTTATGTCAATTGACTTTGATGGTTGAGCTGCTGGAAGGATAACTGCAACCCGGTTGCTGTGATCTGTACAGTAACATTTTTGACCACTACTGCTAGATTTAAAAATTTGCATTACAAAACTGCTGCTACAGCCCTGTTAAGGTGCTGGTCTGAGGTAGGATATGCTGAATAGATATCGGTGGAGAATGTGTGAGATAGCCAATCTGTGTAGTGGATAGCACTGTATATTAGCTCTTTCAGGACACAGTTCGTGATATCCTGAAGTAGGTGTCTGAAACAGGGAAGATAAATTACACCTCCGTTGAGTCTGCAGGGAGTCCAGGCTGATTAGTTTAAATGTTGATGTCTCTATTGCAGCTTCATAGAGATAGCAGAGGAGAGTAACACAAAAGGAATGCCTGTACAGGGGTAGTTATGCCATCTCTAATGTAATCCAAACATGCAGAATTATCTTCTGTTTATACAGTTTTATCTACATCGTGGATGTCAGCATAGCCATTTTACCTGGAAACTGCATTTTTATACCCCACTTTTTATAACTACCCTGATAAATATTCAGTGGTTTTTGGGCTGGTTTCCTTGCAAGATATAATCAAAATGGATATTTTTAAAATAAAGAGCAATATTTTTTTTGGAGTTTCAAAATTAGCATATTCCTAGGGTCTGGTGGAAAAAACGATGTTAGTCTGCCAAAAAAAGGACATGTTTCTTAGGTTTATAAAATTACCAAGAAAAGACAAGAAAAAAAAGGGAAAAGGAGAAAGGAGAAAAGAGAAAAGAGAAAGGAGAAAGGAGAAAGGAGAAAGGAGAAAGGAGAAAGGAGAAAGGAGAAAGGAGAAAGGAGAAAGGAGAAAGGAGAAAGGAGAAAGGAGAAAGGAGAAAGGAGAAAGGAAGGGGAAGGGGAAGGGGAAGGGGAAGGGGAAGGAGAAGGGGAAGTCTGAAGGCAGAATATTAAATCAGTGAATAGCCAACTACTAGTTATATCATTCTGGGACATAGTTGATATGCAAACAATCATATTGTCCACAAATAGTTAGGAGTGTCACTTTGCCCAAAAACTGTCAAAATATACTTTCGTTGTTATTAACTCTATTTCCACCATTTTATAATGCTCTTTATCTCAGACTTACAGGAGATGAGCCCAAGCTAAGGATACGATATTTTGTTCATATTTCATTGGATGAGTACATTTGTTCTATACTTTGGGAGCATTCAGAGTTAGAAAAGCAGCTTCAGATTTCCCTATACCTGAATGTTTCAAAATCAGCTACTGAGGCCTGGCTTTCATGCCAGGCTGAAAAACCAGGTGGAATAATTTCCTGTGAAGTATATACCGTTTCAGTTTTGCTAATAATGTCATGGGAACTGCTGTATTGAATCTGATCAGTTGTTCCTCTAATCTAAGAACATCCCTAACTGTGAGTAATTCCAGTTTCTTCAAAGCAAAATTCAAGAAAGACTGTAGTGAGAGGCCCTATTTAATTATCTGCCTGATGAATGGTGCCTTTTTCCTCTTCTTTGAGTCTCTGTTTATGCCTGAAGCTCAAAATATTTCAATGTTTTCCAAAAGAGTTGCTTGAGTTGTGTTTTAATACTCTTCACTATAGAGCTATATGGTTTTTTGTCCATACATACATCTAAATTCTTTTAGGGATTCAACTATAACAGTGATTTCCATAGAATTCTTTTTATCCAATATACACATTTTAACCTATTCTGGCTTTTCTTTCTTGACATCTCATTGGTTGTCATTTGTTCTTGTATTCTGAGGAAAGGGAGGTAGAATTTTACAAAATGTCTATTAGTATGCCATAAACCAGCACTAAAACCTTCTTTGTTCCAATGCTATTTATACTGCTTAATAGTGCATAATTTGCTCTTCTTACAGCCTCTACACACTCTCAATTTTATCAGACCCAGAAGAGAACTCCCAATAAGTGTTACCAGTCTGAAAGAGATTTACACTAAATTCATTGAATCTGAAGGAAACACGAGTTATCTTTTTCTTTTTTTTTTATATTCTGAAAATCTTCGGTAAGAAATACGTAGAAATTTGAAGTGGAAAAAAAAGTTAATACAGGACACATAATACTACTGTGGTAAGCTCTATGCTTTCTGCCCTAAATGACAGAATCTGCTTTTCTTTTTTTGAAGAAAGAGGTGGTGGGGAGAAGGGAACTCTTGTTTTATCCAGGAAGTCAGCAGAAAACAATCTTTTGGGAGAAACAATAGCAGTGGATGCGTTCTATTCCTTTCTAGAGAAATTACAGAGACATCAGCATGCTCTCCTTTCCCTTTACACACACAGCCATGAGGAGGAAATAGGAATCCCTCAGTCTGATCATGCCCATAAACACACAAAGAATATCACAAGTTGGAAGGGACCCACTTGTCCAGCTCTTGAGTGAATGGCCGGTGCTGGGATTGAACCCACAACCTCGGTGGTGTGAGCACTGAGCTAAGCTCAGGGTCAGATCTAGGACTATGTTTCTGGATGAATTGTCAGACTTTACATTTTTTTCTCCTACCTCAAAAAAAAAAAAGTTGGCTTAGATGAGGGAAGGAAGGGAAATTGTGAAATAAATGGACAATATAGTTCGAACTTCTCAGGAGCAGAAAAGTTTCCATGTAGGCAAAATGCAGGTAAATACCAGATACTAAACTGCAAAAGCTGTCATGTCATATTTGGTTAGGGATGTTGACCTTGGAATATATCCTTACAGGCCTCCCCCAAGAGAATATATCACCTACAGGCCTTCACACTGCTGCACTGAGAGTCAGCAGCACGCCCCTCACTGTGGCTGCAGTGCTTGTGCTTGAGCTCGCTGATTAGTAGGAAGTACAAGTTAAAGGCTTATCACGATTGTGACAGTATTATTTTTGGACCCTGAGCACAAGCAAACTGCACTCATAAAGTGTGTTATTTCACTATATTCAGATTTCTTAAAAAATATTTCAAGCAAACCCAAGAAAAGGCAGTGTTTTCTCTAAATCTTTGTGACAGTGGACTGTAGGAATTATAATCCTCAGGGGCCTAGTATAAACTTTAGTGCCTAGAACCTTAAACTTGTGATGAAAAGGTTGCACTTTACTGAAGAGGTCATAATCTTCAAACGAGTCCATTGCAAAAGAATGCACAGTGACTTGAGCTTCACTTTCCATAAGCCCTTACACAAACAGGTCATTAATTAGAAATTAAACATTTTGGAAGAGTTGGAAGTTGAATGGGAGACTACTTAATGTAACGAAATTACTGAATTTAGATTTTCACAAGGTGAATTTTTTTTTTTTTGCTTAACCCTTTCAGAAACTTTGGCACTACAGAACTTACAATTTTCATCAAAAAACCTTCTCAGAGAAAATTCTTAATCAAGATTTTCTGGTTATATTTTATTCTATATGGTCTGTATATTTTGTTTTGCTTTAGGCTTCACTAAAATGGTTCAACTTTCATAAAACTCTTCTGAGGAAAGGAATTAAATTAAAAAAAAAAATCCAACTGATTCAAAACCCAGGGCTATGAAAACAGTGATAATCCTAGCATTGAATATTACTGTCAATGTGTTTCTCTAAGTCCATGATGCAGAGCCCTGACAGTACAGCTGTGTACTGCAGTCGGGGCAAAACCAAAGGCTGAAACAGTTGTGACAGCAGAAATCTCTGATGTCCCTAGAGCATGTATGCTCACACCAGCAGCACAGCTTGTGGTGTGGCTTTATTGTACTTGTAAAGGGCCTATTTGGCTGATACACATGCCTCCACACAGAAGTTCATTCCCAGTGAAGTACCAAGGTAAAACATTGCTACTGTGGACATAAACTCAGATTATATAAACCCCGCTCAAATGAAAAAAATCTTGGGGAGAAAGGACTGTGCTACTAAATCGCTGAACGAGCTGACAATGGTGATCATGGAACCTTGCAGGACTCAGGATCATCCGTACAAAAGACTGGGATCCAGAGAGAGCAAAGGAAAAGGCACTTACCCCCCGCTGAGGCAAGCACAGGCTGTGTGTCCTGAAGAGGTGGAGCTGAAGCAGTGAGTGAAACCTGATCAACTCTTCTGTGGGAGATGGTTTGTGATCTCATTGTGATTTCAGTAGCTGGTTTTGGCAAAATGGAGCTAGCAGCTTGAAACTTCACCCTGCAGGGAAATCCAAGTTGCTTAGGAAAGCTGTGTTTCAATGTTTGCTGGGTAACAATGCTTTCCCATTGTGTCATGGGTTATTCCAGTGCAGAAGGACCAAAAAATAAAATCTGTCCTGAATTAACCTCACTCTGAATGGTCCTGCTTTGCAGGAGGGCCAGTGAGGTAGAGGATGAATCACAGTCAAGTACAGGCTTATGAGATAATCTGAGAAAAAATTTCTAACTCCACTAACGAGTGCCGTGAATATTTCTGAGGACTTCAGGCAATACAAGCTAGAGGCAAGAGAGGTCTGCTGTTGCACTTAATATCATGTACACCATGCATTTAGTCACATGTACAAAGCTACCTGATACAAGCTGGAAATATTTTGATAATTTTCCCTTCAGGGCCATGGGAGCCATAATATCCCATCCTCTGTTAAGGGAAGCAGCTGTAATGGTGTCTGCCACTCTTGCCCACAGGAAGTGGAGCTTCATCTACTCTTGAGCATCTACTGTTTGGCTGTCTACAAAGGTCTTAAAATGACCCCTGTTTCTCAGCCATATACTTTCTGGGTGTCTCCTGTGTCATCCAGACATGGAGCTCCTCATTTTTCAAAAGGGTGTTGGAAGGCACACACCTTTCAAAAGCCTTGCTGAGAAATTATAACAGCAGAATTGTTGCTGTTGTATGTAGTTGCTATATCCATGAAATAGCTGGACTGTCTGGCATCCTGATTCCCCTTTTCTGGACAGACAGACAGGGTACTGTAAGGTAAAGGGAACTTTCAGATGCAGGGAAGCAGAACTAATTAGCAACAGCTGAGCCTTAGACCCATTGTCTTTCATTCAATAACATGGAATGAGCAAAGTGAAGTTCTCTTTACGGGGGCATGATGACTTCTGTGAATGTTGCAGGCATCAAAAGTATTTATCAAGAATATGTTTTCTCATGCAGAAGCTAAAAACGCATACCTTGGTTTCTAATCTTCCTGATTTTGGCTAACGTGGTGGTGGTCAGATGTTAACTTCCTTGTTTTCCTTTACCAGGACTGATTAGGAGGTGAACTACTCATTTGTTTTCTTCTCACTGCCATTGTGAGAAAACTCAGGAGCAGTATAAACACCTAAGTGGGAATGTCATGACTGAAGGAGAATTAAGCATACTAATCTGCTCTCCATGCCAGCCATTAATAAACTATATATCTTGTCTTCACTTCACTTTCATATTCATTACTTCTTTAATGAAAAAAAAAAGATATTTTAATGGTCAAAAAATTCTAAATGATTAATGGTACATCAGTTAATGACATTTTAAAAGTATTTCAGGCTGGAAATGTGACACTACAATCATTAAAAATCAGATTCAATTTCCAAAGGTCCTAATCTTAAACTTTATACTGCTGGCAGAAACATAAAATGATATCCCGTAAGCGCGGATGCTTCTGCATGATGGAAAAGCTCAGGAGTTTTGCGAGCGCTGCCAGAAAATAATGTGTTCTCGGAAATTCTGGAAGTTGAGCAGGAAGATAACTGATGAGGATATGACAAGGCAAATGAACAAATTGTTCAGTATAGAGGAATGCTTAATACTGAGAGATCTTTTTCTCTGAGACATTGTTTGGGGTCCAAGAGTAGCATAATGGCTCCAAATGGATAAAAACAACAGTAAATCCCATTCTCATGCATTATGCATAAGCTCTCACTATTGGAGTTTACACCACCATCTGGTGTTTAATTATTCCCGCTTTACACCACACGGTGGTGTGAATCTAATGAAATGAATATGTACATTATAATAATTTGGTGCATAGATTCTGGTTTGCTAATTATTAGGTGCCAGGCTTCCCTTTATAAAGCTGAAACTTCAAATTCATTCTAAAAAATAACTGTTTCTGTAGGCTTTCACTGGCAGATACGACAATTACTTGTTCCATTCTCTAAAGATCCATTATTTCTATATGGCTGGTTGAGTTTCTCTAACATCTGTACAACATAAATTAATTATACAGTTTTGTCAGAATTCCCATTATCATACACTGTCTGTATTGTTAGAAAGGACCTTGTCTAACTGCAATTTTAAAAAGTTTTTTATATATATATATATATATACACACTTTGGCATTGAAGAACTCTCTTCCTGTCTCCCTTCCTGACACAGTGGCTGTCACTATCTACACAAAGTTTTGCTACGTATCCAGGTTATTTTTTTCCACATTATCACCTGTAGACCATTAGATTTCAATCTGTCATCAGTGTATCTGAAACCAATATCCTGTGTTATTTAGTTAGGATGGTAGTTTCTACCTGGCAATAAGCCCTGCTGTGAAGAGTGAGACTCCTCAGCAAGTGCAGTATTCCCAATGCTCCCAGAAAGGATGATGAAAAATGACTGGGCCCCCCATTAACAAATAATACCATGCACATATTTTTCTGTTAACAAATGTTTTCGTAAATTGAGATACAATGTGAGGAGAGTCAACAGGATTTTCTGCAATAATCACTAAGAAAACTTGGAAGGTTTTAACAGTATGTTCAACAGTGTCACTTCCTACCAGATGATGGTTATCTGGTACCATAATGCTGTTAAGGGACATTCAGATAACCACTGCATCCAGCAGTGTAATCCTTCCTTACAACTTACAAATTTAATTTACTCTTCTATGTTTTGGTATACTTTTCAGCTCAGTGATTTATGAACCGGTGAGCAAATTCACAAGGTAACTTATGATCTATAGCACTAAAAACATGTCTAAAAGCTGCAAAAGCTTTGAGAAAATGCAGAGATATTTGAGAAAATAAAACAAAAAAGAATGGTAAGAGACTCTGTAGAGCCTGGGACAAAAGTATTTTGATGTGGTGGTTTGGTGCTTTCTCCACCTTTGAAAATTTTCCTATTGTTTTACCTATGCTTTTCCTTGATCTTTATTTCAGTAATCTTAAAAAATTAAGAAAGAGAAAAAGAAGAATTAGAAACCATATTGCTCAGATAATTTTCAGTGAAGACTAAAACCTCAGTTTCATATTATCTTGACAATTCAAATCACCCCATCTTTCTTCTTTCCTTCCTCCTGTTCATGAAAACTTTGATAACTCATATTAATTTGCAATCAGTGTTTATTAGAAAATGAAGAAAAAATCACAGTTCAGAAGAGCATTTTTCACTCTTCTGCAAGAAGCAAAAAAGGCCTTGTTAAACTTTCCATTCATTGTTATGTGTGTTTTAATCAATAGTCTTTTGAAATTAATATGTAGATTTAAGTGGCATGGAGAAAACTATAGTTTATAGCAGATACTGCAGAAAGTGTATGTATTAAAATAGCAAAAACATTTCATTGAAACTAATTTGCTCATCCATAACATAAAAAGAATTCTCTCACTCTACCAACTTTCAATTTTTTATAAGTACGACTGAAGTAGAACTTCTAAATTCAGTAATATCACCAATTCTGAATGCTTACAAAATATATTACTTGCAGTATCAGCAACCAAGCAAATACTCTGTCATTTTCATTTTGTTGTAAAAAAAGGACAAATACCGTTATATTTACCATTTTTCAAATATCCATATTTGAGTATTATTAAAAGCTAAACAAATTCAGACATAGAACATTTCCCTACAGTCCCAATGGGTAGCAAAAAGTGATATTCATAAAAATAATTCATACAATATTTTCTGATACAGACTTTCTTTTTTTGTGTGTGCGTAAAATGGTGATAGAAAGAATTTGAATAGAATAATGATTGTCTTGGAAACAAGTTTCACCTTTTTTTAAGAGAAAATCAAATAAGAAGCTATAAAAAATCTAACAACATCCAGCAGTTGGTTTTGACACAGAGTATGTTGTTTCCCAACTACTTCTAGTCTCCCAGAACTATTCCGTATTCACTGGTCCTGAAGAAAGTGGGAATGTTGTGACATTTGTATCAGCTCTCTGGGCTACCAGGGAACCTCAAAAAGTTCAGGTCATATTTCTAGTTCTTGAAGAAGTTAAGGAAAGGACTCCATGGGGTTAAACTCAGTATTATCTCATCAGCATTATCTCATCAGCATTCAGTACCACTGCTATGCCATGAAGGAGGAAAAATAACAGAGAAACATGAGAAGAGGAATAGATAAGAGACAAGCACTGAGAGGGAAAACATGTTGTTTCTTAATTGAGCTGGAGGAGGGGAAAATGTTGCTTGCAGCTCTCTTTTGATGAGAAACCGTCTTGTGCCCATGACTACGTTGGTTAAAAATATAGTGCTGCTGCTAATAGACAGTCACATTGCAAATTTTTATGTGGTAAATCAATGGTGAAAATTCAGGAAGAAAACAAGAGGAGGAAGTGAGGAAAAATATGATTCAGAAATGGGAATATTTTTAGGAAGTACAAGGTTAATTTATCTGACTGAAGACACCATTGTAACCCTTTGAAGCTGTGCATATTTACATCAGCTGAGATTTTCTCTCCCTTCTTCTTTCTCTCAATGTCTCAGTCCCTTTCTCCCCACCGTATCCCAAAGTGTCTCTGATTGTGTTTGTAGTTCTGTACTGTAGTTTATACTGTACACAAAATGGCAAGCGGGAAGACCCCACAAACTCGTAAGGATATTAGATTCAGTTTTAAGACATTGTCTCACACCCAACTTTTTTTATGAGCCATCTAAACTGCACATATTATTGATGTTACAAGATTCATTTTTTTTTCTTCCTTTTTATTCTTCAGAAAACAGCATCCCTACCTATTATCTGGGCTGGACTAGAATTAAACTCACCAGAGTGAATTCTGAAATGGAATTTTCAATGTACTCTATTTGAAAACTCAGAACAAACATGGCAAGAACAGCCGCTGTAAAGGCATTTTGGCACTTCGGCTCACAGGTGGCAGGGGAAGGTACGGAAACTGAAAAAATAAACAAAGCCACCCCCTACAAACAAACCAGTAAACTAAATGACCTTGAACTTGGGATAAAGGTTGGGCTTGGGGCAGAGGCTTGATACTGTTTTCATTGTAACTAATCCTAATGCAATGTTTTCTAATTATAGAATAAACATTCCCTCTCGGATGGAGCTGCCTGTCAGCCCACTCTACGGGAGAAATCGCCATATGGACTGCTCTGCAGACGGCTGGGCAGTGGCATGTGTACAGCTGTGCGTGACGAGCACCCAGGTGTTTCAGCCTGCCTGTGATAGGCAGCCAGCAGGCACTTCTGCAAGGGTGGGGAGGATACTCAGTCAGGGTGAAAGAAACCAGCAAGATGGGGTTTGACAGCAAATAGCGATAATAATAAATAACATTAATGGATAAAAATAAAGTGCTCTTTTTAAACTTTTTTTTCCCGCATCAAATCAGAGTTTTCCATAAGGAACAAAGTCTGATCTTGCTTAAGATTTTCTGAGACTGTGAATAAGAAATATGAATATAACACAAGGGTAGGCATCCATGAGGTTGCTCAAAATCACGTTAAAAATAGAAAAAAGGATGGAGTTGCTTTGCTGCCATATGAACTAAATGAGCATACCTGAAACAGACAGATAGCACTAATTTCTATCCCCAGATTTTCTCAACTCCCATTCCTGTATCCTCTGCTACCTAATTCCAGCAGCTCAGCTGATAGAGATTTTCAGTCCTATGCTAAATATACTACTTAGACCATAGGGAATGCAAAGTCACCTCACTGCCTGCATCCAAGTTTCTTTTGACTTGTGCTGGTGAAACTGCTATAGAAATCTGAGCTTCTTTATGCCACAGCTGAATCTGGAAAAGATACATTTTATGCTACCATCAGCAGAATCCTGCACACAGCTGCATCCAAATTCAGATATAACCATATACACAAATAACAGCGCTGTGAAGCTGTGAGCACAAAGGAAATACAGATTGAAAAAGCTATTACAAAGTGCCAGAGAGTGTTTTATGTTATACAAAAAATAACTATTACTAAGTATTTGCATTGGTTACAAAGCTTTAGAAATGCTTTAGAATTTAGAGGATGCTTTTAACCAATGCATGAATATGATGAGGAGCACCTGTAAATATTTTTGATAATCAGTCAATATATGTAGACTGTTATTTTGCTTTGCGCTGAAAAACTTAAAAGGATATTTTGAGAAAAATACATTTTAAAAATGCAGAAAAAATTAGCATTATATGTAACATATATGCAGTTTTCTTAAATGTAAAATAATACATTAATGAAAACCAGTGTTAGCTTTTTTTAGTTTTAAATGTTGTCTTACACTACATACATTATTGCCCTTATTATACATTGGAAAGAAACAGAGAAAATTAAGAATATCAGCCTGAGAATCTTTGAACTTTTAACAGGTGTGGACTCCCCACTTCCTACAATAGTCATCCTAAGCTTGACAAACTTTTGAGTGATTTAGCACAATGGCCAGTGTGTCAGGAGTCTGCACCAGTGGGAGTCTTGACTGAGGAGTGAAGTAGAAGTGAATTAAACACATATTAGTTTTGGTCATTAGTTTTTAACAAGTTAGAAAATATTCGTCCTCTTAATCTTGACAAGAATTAAGTGCTATAGAAAGTCAAATGTAGGACTCATCTCACCTAGGAGTGATCAAATAAAAATTAGACTTCTCCACAGAATTCTCCTTCCCTTCCATGGAGACTTAGAAATGAGAAAAGTTGCCTTCTGGATATGCCTCTCTCTCTCTTCAGTGATTACAAAAGGAGACCTGACAGATTTCCTAGACTAGGCTAGCTCTTACATAGCTGCACTAAGAGGGATGAATCCCATCTGTGGGATGATTTTCAAAAATGCTTACATGATTTCTGTGTTCGTTTTTCACAGGCTCTCCAGAAATCTGTGTTTCTCAATTACTTACATTTGGAGTTTATTTGAATTCCAATCAAATGGATAGACAGACACCTCATCAAAATCCAAGCAAGCTGATTATGTCCTTAAATTCTCAGTGCATTTTTTAAGCATAACTTAAAATTTCCTTGTCTTTTTTTTTTGTTAGCTCGTATTTGGAAGGAAAGCAGAAGATGAATGCATCCACATGGGGATACAGATTTTAAAGGTATAACAGTAAAAGAAACATAATAGAACCTTCAATAAAACTGCTCAGGAAAAGAGAAGGTAACCCCCACGAACTTGCATTGTGGCACACAAAAAAAATTTCCTTCTGTAACTAGGGATCAGTGATTGTTTTATAGTCTGAGTCATTAAAGTAGTTCTTGTGTGTACACTAGCTAAAGCAAGCTGAATTCAGAGTCATACCTGTCATCTCTATTTTAATATTAAATATAATTTACATAAAAAATAGGATGCAATATTCTGTTATATTAGTTATATCCCTGAGAGGAGGGGGTACTCTCCAGATGAAACTGATGCACGCTACAAGCATTTCAAACCTGAGAGGTAGAGTACACTTTTCTTCACAGTACTACTGGGTTTCATAACCCTCCACCTTGTGACTTACTGTAGGAGCCAATGTTAAAGCCCTTGAGCACTTAAATTCCCATTAGTGAAGTCCTCCTAGCCACTTAATCCTGGCATGCACAACAGTTTAATTCTGTTAACACCAAAGAGTGAGGTGCCAAGATCGTGCCTAAATCTCAGCTTGATTAATAAAACGAGTATTTCCAGAACAGTTTTACCTGGGTAGATCCACAGTGTAGCCAGTCTGTAACAAAGGCAAAGCTGTTGTATCGTTAGAGGGGCAATTCAGTGGCTGGTGAGATGTGAAGGAACTAAATTTTGACGTTTCTTCTGACTGAACCCATGCTGCCTGAGGGTACCACTAATAAGGTATTCCAGGATGGGAGTTTCTCAGCCTCTTCTGTCTCATTTACCAGGAAATAATTGAATAACAGAGGAGCCAGAGGTAGAGAAGAACAATTTGCCAGCCTGCCAGTTAGAGCACTCACCTGGAATGTGGGATCACCACCTTCTCGAGGGAATATAAATGATCCAGAAAGAGTGAAACAACTTCATCAGGTAGAGATGTAAGTGTCCCCCCCTCTTTAACCAGGTGGTTTCCATTTACATAGTAGATGATTGTTTATACCACATTAGTAAAGGGGAAAGGGAAAGGGGGGACTGGCAATTCTATATTCCTTGCTATATTGTGAGTTCTTTAAATGTGATAAAGAAGGCAAAGGAGGGAAAACATCAACATACTAAAGGCACCGATCTTAATGCTAATGCTTAATCCAAGACCCATGAACATTTCTGAAAGCTGAACAGATATCAGCTATAGTGATCTCCTTGGAGGAGTATATCTTTTAGGAGTTTCTGGTGAAATAGAGCTCTTCAAGAGTCTTGTGACATTCCAAGTCCATAACTGGAAAATCATGTGCTCTTCTCTGTGGTCAGATATTCCTATGATTTCCTTTGAAAGGTTCTGGCACTTGTTGGACACTTTCTTGCATGACCTCAACTCAGTATATCATAGAAAATTCTACAATAAAAGTGACTGATCAGTGTTTACTGAAGGATCTTCATAAAGCCAATAATGGAGTAACACCAGAGCTGGGGTAAGAAGGTAACTCAAAATCCTACCCAACAGTGTTTGATAAAAAAGCAAGACCAGCAATTAGAGTAGCTCAGGCTGCCACAGAGATCCAGCCACTTCATTTTGGCTTTGTGTCCTCTTTTAGGTGCCCTGATTACTTTGGATATGTGAAACATATACATCTACTGTATAGAATTTGGAGTTATTAACCTTATTATGCAGCTGTATGCCTGAAGACAAGCATGCAAATCTCTGCTATGAGCCTATCCCACTTTTCTTTTCTAAATCTTGTGAGACAGAATTCAAACTGATATCAGGAAATATGTTCCTGAGGGACTATTCACCAAGATTTTTTGTGCAACTCAGCATCTTCATAAGCGGATACAAAGAAACTTTTAATTTTATTTTTTTATCACGGTACCATACAAAATTACTTCTCTATTATATCTGCTTTTACTTTCATTGTTTCCAGACTGAGACTCTGACCTGATAAACATCTAATTCTGGGCATGTGAGTAGTGCCTTGGAGTTCAAAAAGGGCAACAGAAGTGACCAGAGACATCTGACCCCAATTTAAACCTTAATCCCATGAAGATTTTTGAATATGAAATCAATATGACTATTCACACAGCTAAACATAGGAATGTGAACTCTTTGCAAGGTTGGGACCTACTAGAATAGGCTCTTTTAATTTCATTTAGTGCAGGAATTCCATGTTTCCGACAATTTTGTTGTTCTTCTTGTAACCTTGCATATTATTGTTTTGACGTTTAGGGAAGATGATTATCTCAGGGGTTTCGGCAGGACCAAAGGTGTTTGGGTGAGCTTCCCAATATCTGTCGATAATATCCTGTAAGAAAACAGAATTTCCACAGATCTGCAAGCTGTAACTCTCTGCTAATATTACAATGCATTCACTTGCATCATTGAACCTTCACAGAATTCGGGCTTCTAATGGAGAATAGTCCCCTGCTGGCTTGTGTTGTGAAGTATTATCTCCACATGTATCATTAATTTTCTTTTCATAATATTAGGCCTCATTAATCCATTCCTAGTTGCCTTGTATTTAAAAATAGAAGTTATTAAAGTGGATTGCTCTGAATTGCGTAGTAAATAAATTATTCATGTTATTTGGCTCTTAAACTTATGTCATAAAAGTATATTATTATTCACGTGTATGTGTACACAAGTACACATGTACACAAGTACACAAGACCTGTAGGATGTCTATTAAATGCTATTTACTGGAGAATAAAATTAAGCAAGTCAAACCAAAAGGGTAAATCAGAAAGGTAAAGCAAGCAATGCAAAATGCTATTCCCCTATATTGGTGCTTCAGTACAAACTGAAGAGGAATCCAGCTGCCTAATAGAGGTGATAAAGGACTTCTTCTCTGAAAACGTGAAGAATTGGTTCTTGCAAGGAGAGGTTTCAGAGATACCAGAATTCCCAGCACCCACAGTGGTGTGAGGTGATATCTCTGGAGGCTTGGAGAGGCATATGCTGTATGCTTGGCTTCAGATAAATGGCTCTTAATAAAACAGAAAATTATGTTAAATAAAATTCTAGGGTTTTCTATAGTGAACAATGCTTATTTACAAGACTTTGTTAATATGCAAGAAACAGGCAACCTGTCAAGTTGCTTTTAAAATCCATTCTTAGTGTGCACCTTTTTACAGTTTTTTTGAAAATCCAAGCCTAGGAATTCAAGGTGACATACACTCTGCCTAAAGCCCATCAAAGTCCCTAAAAGAAATCCAATACTCTTGTACTTTTTGAAATAGTCTAATTCCTAAGGCATTTAAATACAGTATTTTCATTCTTGGATTAAAGCCCCCTGGGTGCTTAATTTTAATTGCCCAGATACACAAATTGCATTCACACCAGACAGTGTAAATAGACACCCGAACTCTGTCAAAGCCTTTAGAGAAGCTTGACAGATATGAACTATGAGACTATATTTAGCATCCTCTGGCATGCTGTCTGTTGATTGGGATTTAAGTTTGTTTTTTTTTTCTATAAAGGTTTAATCTTTAAAGGGCTAGTGGTGGAATCCTGTTGTAGGTCCTAAGCTACCCAGCAACAGGGGATGGTACTCTTACACGCTGATATAGTGTCCAGACTACCAGGTCTGCGAGTTTTGCAACACTCAGCTTGTTTACAATCAAGCAGTTAAAAATCACAGGGCAAGAGCAAAGGAAGACTGATATTTATCTGGTAAGAAAGGAACTAGAAAATGAAATTGTTGTCCCTACTCTGGGACTGGTGTCCTGCTTCATCTCTTAAGGCTACCCTTACTGCTAACTTTCAGTATAAGGGCGAGCATTTTGGCAAAGGCAGACATGAGCAAGACAGATCCCAAATGAGGAAGGCAATTCATGTTTCCCCTTTGTTCCTGAATTCTCAGGGGAAGAGGTGAGAAGAGCTAAATCCTAATTTCAGGATGACATGGTGGAAGGAGACATCTTTTTGTCTATATATTGTCAACATAGAATATTAGTAGCATGTAGAATACTACTACCAAAAAGCCAGCAAAAGCTCTCTCACTTGAAGCAGAATCTGAAGCCAAGCATACAGCATATGCCTCTCCAAGCCTCCAGAGATATCACCTCACACCACTGTGGGTGCTGGGAATTCTGGTATCTCTGAAACCTCTCCTTGCAAGAACCAATTCTTCACGTTTTCAGAGAAGAAGTCCTTTATCACCTCTATTAGGCAGCTGGATTCCTCTTCAGTTTGTACTGAAGCACCAATATAGGGGAATAGCATTTTGCATTGCTTGCTTTACCTTTCTGATTTACCCTTTTGGTTTGACTTGCTTAATTTTATTCTCCAGTAAATAGCATTTAATAGACATCCTACAGGTTTTTTACACAGTCAGCTTTTTCCTTTGAAAATTTTACTAAGTTAAGGTTATCTTTTTCAGTCCTCATGATCTAACTACCTACAGATATCTGAGTGTTTTGTCACATCGTCTCCATGAATTCACAAAGTCTAAAATCAGTTTTCTTCTACTGGACTGTTAAATCAGCTCTGTGAATGTTAAACCTGTCATGAGTTTATCTATGTACTGATTTTGGAGGACTGTCATAAATTAAGTTAATACAATGTTTTAGTCTCTCCTGCATTGTATCATTTCTTCATGGATTATTTCTGCCTTTTTTAAACTCGGAATCATTTCAAGCCGTAACTGCCAGAGAATTGCTTCCTTCTTTCTCCCACACTTCTTTCGAAATGCACTCTGCCTTAAATATAAGACAGACTGTAAGTTCAATATCTTGCAGCCCTGCAGGGTTAGAAACAGAAGCTTTATCCCATTAGGAACAGATGGTTCCTACCTTCCCAAAGGGTCGTACATAGCTCTAACCGGAGTCCCTTGAAAGTCCTGAAACAGTATTTTGTGACAGACTCTTCAGACCTGCAATCATGCCAGTCACAAACCTACCCTATACAACTACTTTTTAACAATTGGAAGGGCCATACAATAGCACAATGGCACTGAATGCAGACAAATAAAAGCCATAGGTTTTAAAAAATGATATAAATAAAAACTGGAAATGCCCTAATGTAACAAAGATTTCCAACTCCAATTGACATGTGATATCTAATTCAATTAAAAGTTGTATATACCTAGTTGTATATACCTAGTTGTATATACCTAGTTGTATATATGTATATACAACATATACTGCTGATGTTGATTAGGGATTTCCTCTGGCAGAACAACTAAGGGCTGAATTCTGCTATTTTGATTTACCTTAGCTGGTGATAAGTCTGTCTTATTAGTAAGTCAGCAAACACTTAGGAACATAGGATTAGGATGAAATTAATTTTTGAAATGTAGTTCAGCTCCTGATATTACAGGTATCTATAACACATAATACTTTTAATAAATCAAACAAGTTCCACTTTTAAGACAGATCAGACTTTTTTGGGTCTGTGTTCCTTCTGCAGATAAATCATTGTTCTTATGGCAGAAATCTTATTCTCCTTTCCTGCCTATGTCTATTCACAACCTGGCTAATTGTCTTTTGTTTAAATCCTGAAGCATCATTATCACTTAACTTAAAGAGTTCAACTTTTTTTCCTGGTGTTCACACCTTGTATATATTTTCAGTTCTTCTTGACCTTCTTTTCTATGACTAAACTAATAAATACCCAATGACATTTTGTTTCTTTTCATAGAAGGTTTTCTTCTGATCTTATTCACCTTTCTCCAACCTATTCCAGTTTCAATGAATCTTTTTTTGATTGTATGTGACCAGAATTATACACAGTGTTTTTCAGGACATTTCACTTTTGCTTTGTACAATGTCATTGATTCTTGTCTGTCTCCTCTGAAAACACTTCAAATGATACCTTGTAGGATCACATTTTTCTTTTTCGTGGTCATACTGTCGTGATGGAACATAGTTGTCTGTGACATGCAGACACAGATTTTCTTCTTCAGTCATTTCCAAATAATGAATTTCTGATTTACTGAAAAAATTGTTATTATTAATTCCTAAATGCACAACCATATATTTCGTACTATTGAATTTCATTCTGCTGCTATTTTTTCATTACGCAGGGTCATTCAGTTCTTTCTGTGTGATATCCCAGTTTTCCTAACAAGTAACATATTTCATTTAACTCAGTATCATGTTTCTTTCAAGGTTATTAAAGAAAATATTAATGAAACCACTCAAGAGACCAATCACTGTGGAGCTGCAGTTGCAGCCTCCCTCTACCTGAGTTCATCCCTGTTCTTTACTCTTATTTTCACCCCTCCTTTAGTCCCTTCCGCACTTTATAATTCCCAGATTAATCCTTTTCTTCTCCTTTTCTTAACTAACAATTCCTGTGTGGTATCAGACTGATAAGATCTGTTCTCTTTTCCCATCTAGAAAATCAATCATTCTTCAATGAATTCTATCAGGTTAGACTGGCAATATCTTATTCTTTCTTTCAAAATGTCTTTCAGAAGAAGCCTTGAATATTATTATTTATCAGACTAATGGGTTGTCATTCTGCCCTCCTTTTCATGCTTTATCTTTCATTCTCCACTGATACGAAATAACCCAGGAAATAATAATAAAAAAAAAATAATACTACAAAATCTGGCTGTGAAGTCTGAAATTCTGTTTCATTTTTCTATGAGTTCTGGAATAAAAAGACTTTGTTCCTCTGCTTTGGATACTTTAAGACCTTTGTATTTTGCATCTATCCCAGTTGCAGCAATAGCCATTATTATATATATGTTATAATAACCACTATTCACACACTCATCACCTTACCTGTGTTTTCATCATCATCAGATTCATAGAAAAATGAGGAAATATTAATTTAAATCAATATCTTCCTACTCTTATTGCATATTACTGCTGATTCTTCTATTCTTAATATTTTTTATTTGTGGGATTGAAGCAATTTCTTATGGCTTGACTCATAAGCAATGTACAAGAAGCATAGAAGTGTAAACCTTCCCAGTTTCTTCATTTTTTTAATTTTAGTTTGTCCTTTTATGTATTCTATTTTCTGTTTGTATTTGATCTCTTTGCATTCCTGTATTATTCTGTGTTACTTATTTACCCAGTTAAATTTGGAACACTGAAAGTGCAGGGAGAAAAACCTTTCGAGTTCCTTACACGATTCAGATAATTTTTCTCCTCCTAGAACGATGATTTTTTTTGATAGGAAAAATATCTGGTATTTGGTACAAGTGGAAGAATATATTGACACAATCTATATCAGTAATTTTTTTAAGACTTTAATTTTAATTCCTCCTTACTCATTCATTTTCTGAAGATATTAAGAGAAGAGTGTGTCCATATGAAATAGTTGATAGTATTTTGGAGAACATCATGCTGTCTTCCTGAAAGTCTCTTCTCTAAATATGGAATGAACCCGCCCCTAGTTAACTTTTGAGATTATCATCATTTAAGTAGTCTGGCTGCAGATGTTGTGCAGTCTCTCTTGTCAATGGCAGGAACAAAAAACTGAGAATCAGTAAATCTCTACTTGAATATTGATTGTACAATATCTTTCTTTTTTCTTTCTGGAACTAGCTCGTGGTCTATCGCCCATTAGCAAACAGTTACTTAAGCAGAAGCTAATGTTACAGATGTCATAAAGAGAGCAGCAGCAGAGCAAACAGATTTAAATCAGCTCAATTCCAACAAAAACGATTTCATCTTGAAACAATTTAAACTCTACCAAGGGTAAGTAAACAGAAATAATATATTTTCTTCCACCTTCAGCTGTCAGTAGTTGCTTTTCTATTCCCTGTCTTCAGATATGAGAAAGGTTTTCACCTCTTTCCCAGTACATGACTCTTTTAAGCTGTTAACATGATTATTTTTCTTTAGTTTACACATTTCTTACTGCATTTATATGATATTCAGTTGTGAAACTTTTCTAAACCAGAGTTCCTCCTACAGATATAGAAAAGGAAAAGCAGATACAGGAGAGTCAAGGATCTTCTTTTTTCTATAAATTGTGTCGATCATACAGAAATATAAAAGCAATTTTAGCAACTGAGTCTGATTTTATTTCTATATTAATATCATCAGCCTAATTCTCTGCAATATAGTTAGGATCTTTATATATGTTCATGCATAGAAACAAAACCATTTACATATAGGAACACTAGGGAACAGAAAAGATCCAAAGAATTCTTCTATTTTTAAATGAAGATTCTGTATGTTTCTTTCCTTACAAGTCTAATATACCCCTTTTAACAACTAAAAAAAGCCACAAGCATGTTGAGGAGCTATTTCACCCTGTTAAAGGGTACTAAATTTGAGTTCCTTTAAAAAATGTCAAAAATTGTGGCTGGCAAAAATGTTCTTCAAACTATTTTTTTTTTTCAAACAGCATTAGTAGTCATACTAGCTGCTCCTGCTGCTCAGAATATAGGATTAGGCTGGACAGAGAGAAGATTAAAATTTGTTCTTACGAGTAGAATGGCCCAAACATGCTTCTTAGTGCTCACTCATCAGATGTCTTACCCTCTCAATTGTTCAAATAGAAGTGTGTGGGTGCTTCCTATTTAAACTCTTCAGAATAACTCAGATGATTTGTATTTGAAACAAATTAGGGGGTTTTCATGGGAGCTAGTAATTTTGCTGGGCTTTGATAGTGTACTCTCCAACTGAGGGAAAGTAACATCTGGAATTACAGACCTCTTCAGTGTCTGTTCACAGCCTGGGAAAATAAGATGAAGACAACAAATACACCTGAATTTACAGGGATCGTCATATTGTTGTTGCACTTAAAAGTTGTTTGATTCACCTGACTGATTCTTCCGGCTCCATCTGTTTGACAACAGAGACTGGTTGTAGGGAAGACTTACAAATAAGGACAACCTTGGTAGCATCAATTCCAGTTAAGCTGATCCAAGAAGAGATGCTTGGCTGTCCAGGCACATTATTTAAGAGAAGAGTTAAACTTGTATACTCAAAGAAATATTTTCAGGACTAAGAAAAAACATGTCTTGTTTTCATAGGCTTTATTCTGTTAAATATCATCCTTGAGGAAAAGTACAAAATACAGAAATATTCTGTGGCTGCTGTCACCAAGTATGGGGACATACTTGATTGTATGTTGCTTTCTCCACCTTGTTTTGTGACAATTTAGTAGCTCATGCTACTATTTTTGGTTTTGCTCCTGAAGTACATTCTTTTTCAGTGCTGTAGTTTCCCCCTGTTACAAAGAAATCTGATTGGCATGCACAAAGCATATCCATCTTTGTTCCATCCTCTCAGCCTTTCACATTTGACATGTTAGGGAATTGGCAATTATCAACAGATGGTGCAAATTAGAATGTCATGATGTTCCTTTAAATTTTCTCCAATGGCAGGTTATCTTTCTAATAAATCCAGGGGTTAAGAAAACACAAAGATAGTATTTCCCTTCCTTAACCTGTTCACCTTTAGTCTTGAAATAAGTCCAAGAACCAAAGCTAGTAAATCCACATATTTTGCTAACTCACTGATTTAATTGCTCAAGTAGCTATTCCTTAATTTATCCCTTAATCCAAAAGTTTCTCCCTTAGTTAATTTCCTTAATCTCAAAGTTGACAGAGAAAAAAAGCTAATGTTTTTATCATACAGTAAAATTATTAGACATGAACCACTCCTGTAAAACAGAATGAGAAATAGTTAATGAACTGGGGACTGAAAAGGGTAATGCAAAATTGCATCAATGGCTGCTTACTGAAAAGCAATGAATATTCCAGAAGAGGGAAGCTTTAAAAAATGGAAGGTTCAAAGTATTTGCCAGTCCATGATCAAAGGTTACCAAACACTAAAATTCAAAACTGGACTAGCGTTTTTGAAGAATATTGCAGAAATTATTAAGATTCTGGTAAAATTCTTAGTAAGCAATGATAATATTTCTGATTATTTAATTAATTTGAGATAAATCTCATTAATTTTTTTATTTAATTTGTTTCCTTTTTAAGCATTTTATTGAGAAATAAAGAACTTACAATCAGATTCAAAATAAATAAAGGTAAAAAGCAGAAAATATATAAAGTATAAATTGCCCTAATCTCATAATTCATGGGGAAAAAAAGTTACTTTCTAGATTAAAAAGATTCTGGAGTCTCTTTCTAAGTTAAACTAGCAATCAGATTTATTAAAAATTTTGCAGAAAACAATTTTGTGCTCCCTGGTTAATCAGACATCCACATCTATTTCAATAACAGCAGTTTGGAACAGCATGCTATTTCAGTGATCTCTTTGTATTATTTACTTACTCTCTGTTTAGGCTTGTTTCCTGAGCCATTTTTTTTTTGACCTTGGACACTCAAATCCTTTAGGGTTAACTTACAAGGAATCCACAGAATGGGATAAAGTCACACAAAATTTATACAAATCCTACTTGAAACTTCAAAACTACCTGGATAAGTGAATTTTTGAATTTTAAGACTGTAAAAAGATTTTAAAAGAAACAACCAAGCAAAAACCAGAATAAATTTCAAAATCTTTGCCTTTCACTCATTTATTAACCTGTATGAATTTTCTTGGCTTCATTTTTTCATGACCTGGGGATCTGACAATGTCAGATTGTGCTAGTCATTCGGGATTTTGAGATTCCATATTTTTAAGGCAAAGTTTAAATAAATAAAAATTGTTATTAAAACAGATCTACACTGATTTATATCGTGTAAGCTTCTTTTCTTTGCTGTGTTTCATTTGGTAGTAATTTATTGAACAATGTCCTTTTAAGTACCGATGATGCTCTATCCGTTCTGGAAACAAATGCAATTACAGAGTTTCAATCTTCTCACACTTCTTCCGGGCTTATACTGGTATACTAACGTAATTATCTTAATGGAATTACTCTTGATTTACACTGCTTTACCTGAGCTGCAAATCCAGCCTATGAAATACTTGACCTGCAAGCATAGACGCAGAAGTTTGAGGCTTTTACCTTCAGTATAGTAGGCAGTATATATGCATAAAATTGTTTCCTAAATTGTAAAAAACCAATTCAATATTTTCCTATTGTTTCCCATGAAGTTTTGCATAGACATTTCTTGGGCTATGCAGTTATACAATACATCCCTGAGCTGTAAAAACCAGTCTAGGCCAACTTCTACTTCCACCTGTTTTAAAAACAGAATTCTTGTCAACTTCAGTGGGAGGAATCACTTCCCTGGAAAACATCATCCTTTTCTTAAACTGCTGGAGGGAAACAAAGAAGACACTTTGAAAAAAAGTCCATTCTAATAGTATAATATTTGTTATTTTTTAGATTCCTCTTCAAAAAGAGTGAAAGAAGCATGGGCAGCTCTATCGATGAGAAGATTCTTTTCCATCAAGGCTTGAGTACAATGTCTTTGAAAGATCCTTTTTAGAAGGATCCAGCATTTGAAAAGGACAAACAGGGAAACAAACCTCAAAGGGGATGACAATAGTATATGGAGAGGAAGTGGGTGGGTTTAACGCATCTGAGAAGCAAAGCTCCTTATAAAGGCATTGAAGAGATTTAAGGTTCTATTTAGTGACAAAAGGAGTTATGGAATAAGCCATAATTTTCCCACAGGATTTTTGTCTTTTGATGTTTTTGAAACACAAATTTTCAAAAAAAGGAGTAGTTTGTGATTTGATAGGCAGGAAGTTTGTGTAGGAGAGTGTGTCTATTTATAAGCGGGAAAAGTAGTATGCCACCATTATTCTGATGTACATAAAATGAATTGAACTCAACATTCATTGGGAAAACTATTAGAAAGTTTGAAAAAAACATGTATTATTTGAAAGCACAATAATTCTCCTTCCTCTTTTAGTATGTGTGTACTCTGTGTACATTAAAAAGACCTAGTCTTGACTCAGTTTTAGGTCTACACCTCCTATTAGGATTGTCCTAGAACTTTATGAATCTGGAAGCAAACTGCAGCAGCACAAAATTTCTACACCAAATCTAGGCCTCTCTACTCAGAGTGGGCATTGACTGCAAAAATGAAATAGCCTGGACTGAAGGTCCCTGCAGAGGATATCTCCACTGTTAGAGCACTCCTAGAACCTTTTGAACTGTAACTTGCCTGGTAAAAACCTCATAGAATTAACCATTATTTTTGTGGGAGGCAAAGAAAGGAGTGAAGGAAAATGATTCCTTGCTTTTAAATTAGAAGTATTGTTAGTCTGTATGTCCTAAGTAACTTGTTCATACTGAAAACCTTTTTTTTTAAGGTGAATACTCTCTAATTATTGCAGCAATACAAAAGCTGTTTCATCCACCTGAGATGTGAATTTCACCTCGTGGTCCAGGTACACAGATCCATTTGTAACAATGTGAAGCCAATGCTCACTCTTCTCCTCCATATAGCTCATATCGCGGCATATATATTTCCATGTGTATACCTTCAAAAGTATAGGAATTTTTTGTAATAGTTTGCTTCCAATTATCTAGACTACTCTACTCCTCCTATTGCACTGTATGTCGGTACAATGGGAAGGATAGGGCACATGGTCAGAAATCTTACCTTTAGAACATTTTGAAAAGCAGATGGAATTCCACATCTCTTTATTCAATCACTTTAAAGCTTAAGAGGACTTACATGGATAGACCTGTGCTCAGATTCTCAGTATGATCATTCTTATATTTTTTGCTATAACTTCAGTGGGGAAAAATGTTCTAGCAAAATCTCAAAGCTAAAGGTTGCACTACTCCTGTTCTTCCTTACATTAAGCCTACACGTCAAGTTGCACACTCACAACTACAGGTACAAGACAGCCGAAAAGTCTTTCCTCACATATAAGCATAATTCTACACAGAATTTATAATCACAATTTGGTTTCAAAAGCATTCTCAAGTCCGTGCTTGTGATCCAGTACTGAAGAACAGTCACTGCTCCAGGCCTGAAGCTTGCCTGGTAAAGGGTTGTAGGGAGTGGGAAGAAAAGTCAAAACATGCAAAAAAAAGGGCTGAGTCACTTGAAACAACAACATGTTACTTTGTCGATTTGTTGGAAGTGCTTTTTTTAAAAAAACCATTTAATTGTTTTGGCATGTCAAGAGACAGGGAGAGGACAAAATAAGTACCAAAAAAGAAGCAGAAAAAATTATTAAGGTAGCAGGATGAGGAAGGCTGATCAAAAGACTGTGTGACAAGTAGTGGAAGCTGGAGACAGTACTGATCACAACATTCAGAAAAAAGTACAGTTCATTCCAGAAGAAATATTGTCAGGATCTGTTGATAGCACTGCTCAGGCTTCTCTGCCAACTTCACTCTTTGGGGGACTTGCTAAAAAAAACCAAAGAAATAATAAAGAGTAAAACTCTAAATGTCATCCTGAGTTGTGAAGTTTATATTAAAACCTTAAATTGTGTGACTTTATTCCTAAGCTTTCTTTTACTGACAAAATACCATCATTTGATTTAGTACTTCGTAGCAGAGGCTTTACCCTACCAGTTCCTTGTGATAATCAAATCAGTACACAGGGAAAAGAAACTCAAGTGTCAAGCAGTCACATGGCTGTACCTCCTTTACACCCGCTGAAGGAAACCCACACCCTCTTGCATTTGTATAGTGAAAAGAAGGGACGCAGGAGGGAATTTTTCCTACAGGCGCTAATGCTTTCCCTGCTGCTATTAGTCCATCAGACTGCCCTCATTATCAGCTAGAGGCTAGCTCAGCCTCTCCAGAATTTTTATGAAGTCCTGTGGACTGAAAGCATGCCCGAATTTTTACCAGTGCTTCTGATTTTGCATCAGTACAATCACATTAAGAGAAAAACACATGGGAGAATCAAATCCCATAAATGAAACAGAAAATCCCTTTGGATGATTAGTTCAGACCAATGTTAAAAGAATATTTTGTGTGCATGTCAGGTTCTTTGCCAGTCTCAAAGTAGTCATTTGGATTCACTTCATTATAGGCACTGCAGTACCTTAGGAGAGAAAGAGAGAAATAGAGCGTGAGACAGAGTAATAATAACCCTTGAACAATGAAGTCGTTCTCCTAGCAGAACTTCAAATAACTCGACAACTATCTTTTAATCAAATATACAAGCAGCACTGTAACTGAATTCAACATAGCTAGCATCCATGAGGAGAGAAAAAAAAGCACAGAGGAACTCAAAGGAGGAGATGCTAGATAAAACGAAGGGAGCACTACGTTGTGGACTTAGATTTATATAAAAGCATGAATATCAACTCGACAGCAGAATAAACACAAGCTGTAAAGATGGTCTGATCTTTTCCTTTTTGAGTCAATAGGACTTTCCCCGCTGACTACAGTGGGAAAGAAAACAGGCTGTTATTCTCCAGCCTGCTTCTTTCTACTAGTCTGGTTCTTGTTCCCTACTTTTCCACTATGATTTTCTGTCATATGTTCTCCACCTTCATCCTGGGGGGTTCTGCTTCTTCCTCTTCTCTATTTTAAATTTTCCTCTCCTGGTTGTGCTTTTTCATTTGCTCTTTTTCTGACAATGACATTTTAAATAAACAAAATAAACATTATCTATTAGGAGCAAGTAAATTGCAGTGATGATCAAAGGACAAAGCTGGTTTATGAAAAGTAGTAGGAAAAAATTAAAGCAGAGTTTAAACTCCTAACATACTTGTGTGAATTCCCATTTGTTCTCTCTATGCTGACTGGGTGAAATACTTATTAATTGGTGTTACAATTGGGCTTTTTCCAGATATGAATTCCTATAGAGAACTTTAGGTTTTAATCCCAATTCAGTAGAATTATTTACTAGCGCTGAGTTTTAAGAGTATAAATAGTAAAGACGACAAAAGTGTCTCATATGTCTCTAAAATGTTGCTTCAGTTGCAAAAAAAAAATCCTGTGTAAGTCTAGATTTGGTGTTTATCATTATTTTCTCCTCAAATTTTAATCACTATTTGTAAAAATCAGAGAAAGTTTTTTCAAATGGTTAATGAATTTTTTTTTGCTAAGAACAGACTTCAGTAAATATTTTAATAACTGTTTATATAACCATTGATTAGTGTGTCATGAATGTTTTCAGGAAAATGAAAATTAGCCCAATCTGAAATTTGTTAAATGAAAACAATGTGAAACTGGCTGTAAATATTTAATTTTCCCTTCCAATATCTTTAATGAACAATTTAATTGACTTTGGTAGAGCTGTTCCTATTCTTGAACCTAGGAATGTACTTATATACCTTATGTAATGAGGATAGTGCAGGCAGTTACTTCACATCTTTTTGTTTGTATATGTTCGGTTTTCTTTTTTTTTTTTTTTAAACTTGTATCCTCATTTCTGCAGTCAGAGTTATTTACCATTAGCCATCTCAAAGTTACGTGTCTAGTCCAAACTAGTAATCTACTCTTCTGTGGTCAGTGGACAAGGATATCTCCTTCCAAAGATAAGGTGTTTGTGACTACTGAGATGAATTGCTCTCAAAAGGTGCTGTGTTTTCTTTGACTGTAAAGGAAAAAGAAATAGCTGTCATGACTAGAATCTTAAAGGATGGGCAGGAGTGCTTTGGAGTGATGTAAGATACTAATGATTGCTTGATTTCTGCTACTGCTTTGAATTTTGTTGGCTGTGCTTTCTCAAATCAAGGAAGCATCTCACAGCAAGAAAACAAAAAAGTAGATATTGAGCTGTATATTACAGCTATATTGTATATTGTATATTGAGCTTATTACTTTTAATTCTTTTGCTATTGATCATCCTGCCTTGATAATTCCTGAGGACTTCTTCTCTTGCCTTTCTTATCAACAGCTGTTCTGGTTCTATATTAGCCTAATTCAACTGAACTTAAGAATGGACTTAATTTTGAACTCTATTTTTTTCCTTAAATGCTTCACGAAGCAGGAGAAAATATGTGTTTCTGCCAAGCACTGACTGAAACGGAACTGATTGTACTTTTTAAAAACACTTTAAATACTTGTTGGTAAAAAAAAAAAAAATCATTGTGAACAGGTTTGTTTCCTCCTTTGGTACTCAACAGGTCACGTTATCCACTTTCTATCCTACAAGTGGTGAGCCAATTTGCTACATGTTTTCAAATTGTACCAATAGGTGGCACTAGAAATTTCCTTTTTTTTTTTTCCCCATAAAAAGAGCAGTGGCAAGAGATTTGTCTTTTTGTCAGTACAGTAGAGCACCAAAAGAAAATAAGATCTTACAGGGCCTGGAGAGAAGCAAAATAGCATTCAGGCATGGCCTGCAGCTCTTTCTTACAACTGTTTGATCTTTGAGATGTAAAGGTAGTATTGCCTAATGAACTTGTAATTCTCTTTTTATACTACATATCCGTACTTACTGCAGAAATTTAGGTAGAACAGGGACTTGGGTTATATTTTCTACTGGCATGAAACCAGTGAATTGAAATCTGAATAGCTGAAACAGAATTTCTCTGCCTATCGAATGAGTGTTAGATTTCCTAGTTGAAACTGTCTTCTGTGGTATCAGTCAGCATGTCTTGACAATATGTAAATTCATTTCTATTCTGGCATATTTACTACAGAGTTCTGTAACGGTTTCTTTCCAACTACTTTTTTTAAAATTTACTTCATAAACCTATGAATATTCATCAAAATATTCATGGGGCATTGATGACGTGATTTTTTTGTGGCCTCTTTGGAGAAGATATCCAAACACTTCTTTAAAACGCAGTGAAGAGAAATGGAAATTGGAATGATTAGATAAGGTTATTTAGATTCTAAATTCCCTTAAGAACACCTAAACCTAACCAAAACATTCTTGTAAATGGGAATCCAATTCCTGCATCCGCAAGCATTTCATAATGATTGTCTGAGAGGTCCAATATGTATGTAACTATTTAAAATTAGTATGTAATAAATATACTTTGCTTTTTTTTGAAGTTGAATTTTCAGTCTTCTCTGGGCTTGGACTACGAGATGCATATCACATTTTGGTTGTCTTTTCTTAAAATGTGGTGTAAGAATACATGTACTATCCACATGGTGTCATATTTACTTTTTCACTCAATGATCTTCCTTTAGATATATAATGACACTGAAGTGCACATATTAAAGTAAGTATATGGTCATATTCCTAAATAAAGAACATCTTCTTACATCTATGTCTTCCCTGTAGTTAACTACTTGCTAGTTTTGCTTAATCAGATAATGTGAATGCTGTATTTAAAATATACATAATACAATACTTGAAAACATTTTTTGTAGTGTTCATCAGTGCCGTAAGATTTCTCTAGTCTGTTTTTTTATGCCATTTTTAGAGAAAATTATCATTAGTGAGAAGGAATTGAAGCTTTTGCAGCCATTTGAATAGGTAAATGGTATTCAGGGATTTTGGGAAAATGTCATCCCATCCACAGTTCTTTCCAACCAGCATTCACGCTATGGCCAAGGAGCTCCGGTATCTGAGGTTCAGCTTGGTTACCAGATGGCACAAACTACATTAGCATGTGCAGGATCACATAATGTAGGACTTAAAGGGACTTGAGAACCACCTCCAGTCAGAAGCAGGTGGGCTTCACATTTACAGCAAGGAAAGAGAAGAAAAGAAAAGGAACTTCACCTTTCATTTAGCCGCAGTTTTATTAAATTGTGAAGGGATAACTGCGCAGCTACCTTTTGCTTAGTCTACCAGTACATCTCTTCTTGCAGATAATTTCCCACAGTCATTTCTAGCCCTTTAGCTATTTAAACAGGCGCTTCTGACCAATTGAGATCTGATCCCCTTTCCCTCAGGCTTTAAGGCAAAGTAAACCATTCATATCAACAGTCATATCATGTAAATACACATGTATCAATAAAAACTGTGATAAAAGGTTATTAAGTAAAAAGTAAGCAGTCTCACACATGCATACCCTATTTTTATATATTTTTGCTCCCTTATTTTGGAACTATAAGTATTTAAGTAGCTATAAACATGCAGACATAAGCATACATATGTCACATTTTTAACTTTATTTATACTTGTGAAATGTATAGTTTTACCTCAAGCCAAACATAAAGAAGAGTGATTAATGCTGAAGAAAATTCATAATTCTGCACTCAAAACCAGGAACTGAATGGAAATTGGTTCCCAAGTATCTGGAGAAATTCTCTGAGAATATAAAATATCAAAATGCAAATTGTTGGGGGCTTGATAGCTTCATCTTCCACTTAAAGTCCTGGGAGCAGGTGGGGGAAAGCTCGGGAGAGATAACACCTTTCATGACCAAGCTCAAGATGAATTAGTGCAATATACCCAGTGTCATGTCTTACTGCTTAATTGACTACCTCTAGGTATAATATAGCTGGCTTTATCACAGAAAAATCATTCTGATTTATTTGATGCACTGTATATCATAAGGAAGCATGCAGGAGGTTATTAATGTCTTGCGTAGCTGTGATATTTTCCAAGGGCACAGATAATGCATTTCATCATATGTACTAGCCAGTCATGACTAGTATGCTGAAAGTTTGTATTTTTATGAATTTTATTTTTTATTGTATTTTTTCCTCACATTTCCTGCTTGGCATCTAAGAGTAGCAGCATGAGTAGTGATCATAGTCTAAAGGAATCTACCATAAATGTTGCAGAGGTTTAGTTGGATCAGAGCAGTTGGAAATATTGGATATAATATGAATGTAGATTATAACAATTCAATTTATTGCTAATTTATTATGGCAATTGAGTTGTTAATTGTTCTCTTCGGCTCATAAATGTCAAGGTCTATCTATGAGAGTTCAAGTGGCTGGGCCATAGTCTCTAAAATGTAGCTGTCAGATAAAAAAATAAATGTGTCTAGTGAATATTATCTTTTTCCCCATCTTCTTCTAAATATTCTGGAGTTCCTAGAGAAATAAGGTGGATTGTTTAGAAGGACATATTTTAAAATATAGTAAAGAAATCTTGAGACTGAAGAAGTTTGTCTTAAAATTCAGATGAGTGCAAGACATCTTGATAAGACAATTAAAAGTCATGTTTGACTTTTCCAGTAAAGGGTCAGTAACTTCATTTAAATAGTCTAAATGCTTTAAAGAAACCATTCTGTGATTCTATGATTCTACAACATGTTTTTCACTGTTTTTCTGTTCGAGTGTAGTCAATTCTATTTCATATAAGTGTGAAAGACAGAAGAACTGCCCTACAGTCGTCTCAGGCAGGCACAACGCAGTTTAGACATGACGACAACTCTTTCACTTTCTTGTTTTCCTCTCACTTCAGGGCCTCAATCTCATATGTTTTGAACATACGGAAACACACAAGGCTCAGCCCATGAAATTACGGATGTGGAAGTAACTCTTGCAGATATGTTAAAGTTTGAGAAATGTTTCCGTCTGAAGATGCTTTCCATACTAGCCACCTACTGTCTGACAGGGTACATGTCACATTACCTCAGAGAAAGGACATGTTAAGTCAAGCATTTGATATGTTCACATCATGATAATAAAATCCTCCCCATCTCTTCCTCAGAGCACAACAGAGTTGTTTTCCACATACGTATTTTGGTAATTTATGAAGTCTACTGAGAAGAGCTGCCCGCTGCTAATTCAAATATACTGAGAGAGTGATACTGTACAGAATGGTTTTACATTTACCAGGAGACTGTCACTTTACAGTCTGTTGAAATATCAGTAATAATCCTTGAATAAGAGTAAAGGATGGATTGAAAGTTTTCAGGACTAAGCTTTAGGATTTCATCTGGAAAATCTGCTTTCATTTTGTTTTTGAACTTGTCTGGCAATGCTTGAGACACTGAAATTTCTCCAAGTGACTTCAGAGAGACTCTTGGAGGACAATGAAGGAATTGTGGGGTTTAATTAATTTTGTTACTATGGAATATATAAAAAAAAATTAAAAAATTTCCAGTTTTCTAGCCACTGAGATTTAGTTTCAGCAATTTTCTCTAAACAAATGTTTTCAAACATCTGGAGAAAAGAGGATAAGGTCTTTGAATGCCCAAAATTCTAAGGGTAGTGTCTAGAATAACAAAACATCTAACTCTATAAAACTAAATCTCAACAGAAAACATGCAGATAGATTGAGTGATCTGGTACGCTGCTGTGGTCTTGAGGATACTTTTCCATTTCAAGGGAGATTGTAATGAAAGTTATGAAGTAGTCTTGGTCAAAATGGCTCTTCCTTGATCTACCACATTAAGAATGCTGCCAGTGCTGGCAGCACCTCTGGTTTATGCTGAGCTGGGAATGAATATTAATAGGGCTATGAGGCCTTTGAGAGTAAAGTCTGGGATTTTAGTTTTCTTTTGTTCTTTCTCTTTCTTTCTTTCTCTGCCCAGCAATTGTCTGTGCATGCCAACAAGGTGTTTATCAGGAAAAAATCAGGTAGACTAGATTAAAATGCTTATTGCTCATTTGTTCTTCTTCCAAGAAGATTACACCTTCACATAATTGCTGAGGTATAAATCTGTGCTTTCTTGTTCCCACTAAGATCTCTGCAACCAGAACCATGTGAAAAAAAATTCAGCTGCCAGAAAAATTGGAGAAAATTTTTCTGTCAGAGTTTTGAGAACTGGGAATTCTTTTTGAAAATACTAAAAGCACATTATCTTTTATTTATTCCCTAAGGCAAGCATATGACATACATCTAATTTATCAGACAAAGTAGGTCCCAGTTAGCACCAAGTTATTTGTCACATACAATGTGCTACAGCTATGAGAGAGCTGGGATGATTCAGATGCACGTGGAGAGTTCACACAAGAGTCTCTGTATCTTAATAGCCCATGTTAGCTCTTGGATGAATTTGTTTTGAGAACCATGGAAGGGAATAAGGCAATCCCAAACAAAAAGATAAGTTGATGTTATATGCTGTTAACATATGAAACAGGTAAGACAGATTACCAAATCTTTTTTAATTTTTCTTTTTTTTTAACTTTCTCATCTTATACGTCCCTTGTAATTTCTGTAAATAGAAATAAATTGTTTCCACCATAAATATGATTGGACTCTAAGATGCTTTATCAATGCCTATCGGTACTAGGATTATAATAGCATCTATTCCAGTACAGATTCCATTAGCCTGAAATATTCAGTCAAAGAAGTGGCAGAAAGTCCAGAAGTTTTGCAACCTTGTACCTTTCCCACTGCTTGTGGCAATAAATTCTGTTACTTCGAACCCTTGGAGTCTCCCAAAAAAATCACACTACTCAAATTTCATCCAGGGAGGGAAGGAGAAGGGAGGGAAAAATGCCTTTGACTCAGTCCAACTGGATTTTTTTTTCATTTTAAAATATTTCAGTGTCTTTTTATCCGTTACCATAATAGTCTGCTAGTCTTTACTTCAGAAAGAAAACACTTATGTCAATGGGATTTAGTCCCTTAAGATATTCAGCCAGCTGGCTGCTTTTGAGACTTAGTCCCTTGTCCAGACCAGCAGGAGACATTTTTAAGCCAAAATCAACAGAAGTGGGATGCATGAAACAGCCATAACCTTAGGTTTTTTGACCTATTTTTCCCATATTTTATTCCAAACTTCAAGTAGAAATAAAACAGAATAATGAAAACCTATATACATTAAGACTATCATTTCTGTGTATCAATAATCACAAAAAGAAAATGAATACTTTCATGAATTTCTAAATGCAGGTAGAAAAATTGAGGTCTAAACAATGACACATTGATCTTACATCAGTACAGTTTCCGGAACGAATGCACTGTGAGCAAAACTTTGCATAGTGGAGCCCTGTGGAAAAGACTTAGGCATCACTGAAGGTTGGAGAATGAATGACATTGGAGAAAGACACTGCTTTCAGTTTTGATTCCGTCCTTACAGAAATCCTGAAATCTCTGTAAATATGAGAGGTCTGTAGAACAGCAATGACCAAGTAATGGTGAGTGAGCAGGCTGTATATTCTCTGTAATTAGAGACTGAGAATTTAGGATATTTCAGATAAGAAAACAGAAAGCAAAAAAAAAAAGGAGAGATAGTGTAAGTATCTCTACCCAGTATCTATACTAGGTGCTCTAGTATAATTATTTCTATGAAATAGGTGATGGATGTTAGTCTGACATTTAAAAACAACACTTTAAAGTCTGCCATTGTTATTCTTGTAAGAGTTAATTAACCCAAAGAACTCACATATAATATGTAGAAGAGTTTCCAATGCAAGCATAAAATCGGACTCTCTTTTGTAAAACTTATAATTGCACAAAACACCAAAATTTCCATCTTTACCTACCAGGACATCAGCTGGTGACTAGCTGGTGGCAGGGCAAAAGTTCTCAATTGTCAAGGGCAAGGAACAAGTGCTTTAACTTAGCTAAATGTTGTTACCCTCTGAAAACTGAGTATCACAGAAGAACAGTGTTTCTTTGTTCAGTATTTCTTAATGACACTTGGATCATTTTTGTGTTACTCACACTATATAACCTTCAATCTCTATCAGCTCACCCGAGATTTGAACGCCAAACTGCATTCTCCTGTGATAAGCAATTCAGCATCTTCACTGGAAAATGAAGTTTCTACCCAAATGGAATATATTGAGAGGAATAGTTATACTGCATGGGTAAGTACAGCTCATGAGCTTGCATGAGATGCAGAAACCAGCAGATTAGCAGCAAGGCTGGAGAGTATGTGCTCCATCCTGGGAATCACTGAGACTTACCTGCAGGCCTGACATTATCCAATGAGGAGATAAAAAGCCATTGCCAATTTCCTGTACAAATTACTCCTTGAGCTCCCACTTTCTTTTACTTTCTGAAGGTTTAATGTAAGTGTTTAGTGGCCATAAGATTTGGAAGTATTGCCCCCAGGACAGAAAAGATTCACAAATGCTGGTCATTATCTATGCAAAGACTAAGTTGCAAATGACAGTTGCAATTCAGAACATTTTCTCAAAGATGGATTGATTGCAGTAAAAAAAAAAAAAAAAGAAAAGAAATGAATTGTATTGTTCTCCCTGATTTGAAGGAAAGACAAGATCACAATAGACTTTATTTCAGTCAGTGTGATAGGTAGGAAGAGAGTTATCTACCATTGTTCCCTATTTCTTGAAGTTTAGGGAGAGAGAAAAATGGATTGTTGTAAAGATCTGAAAATGAATGTCCGATGTATCTTTCTTAAAGGAATAGCAGGGGGCACTGAACCTGTGGCCTACTGTTAGAGGTAGACTTGTAAGCATTTTGAATTTTTATCATTATTAATATTAATATTATTGTCATCATTATTATATTCATAATTATTAATAATGGTTAGTGCTTGTCACATGAAAATTAGAGCTATCAGTATTTAGTGTTCAAAGGTAATGTAAAGTATAGAGATTTTACTATTTAGCTCATTCAAATATTTGCAGGTCTTCTTATTCAAGTGAAAAGCGTAATCACAGAACTGTGTTTCCAGATTTGAGGAATAGAAGTGAAATGAAGCATAGATCTGAGGACTCACCTTTTAATGGACATTGAAAAACACACTCTGTTCTTGAAGGTCCCTTGGAAAACATTGCTGTTTCAGGCTGCTGGACCACATACCTTTCTAACTGCAGTGAACTGATACACACTTCAGTTGAACAGGGAAGTCAGGCGCTGAATTAATATTTTATCTATTCCTGTGTTCTGGGAAAAGAAAAAGGTTTCTCCTGCCCTAGAGAAAACAGTGGAATACAACCGTGAATAAAAAGCAAAGAAAAAAATGTTTATTACCATTACGATTTCTTCATACTCAGTCAGACAGCAAGCATAATGAGAGGTCACAATGAGACAGCTACACAGAAACTCTTGCGTGGTTCAGACTTTAGGCTGCTGCTCCACACACTGCAGAAGCATGAAATTTTTGTAATATTTCTTCTGTCATATGATTTAACTATATTGCAGATTGCAGCTTAGGACAGCAACACCTACCATACTTCTAGTGTTATACAAAGGTGTTTTTTCAGTTACATCAGCAAATAATAATCCACAATGAAGACAAACATAAGAACCCCCCTGACGTGAAGATTTATGTGCCATTTCAGTTGTTATGACTAACCTTAAACACAGAATATAATTGGCCTATTGCCAAGTCAACTTCTCTCTAGAATCCTAAGCTGTTTAAAAATCGTATGATTTCTGCTATAGAAAACTTGTTTCATTAGGAAAGTTAATGATCCTGCTCTCTCTTCTCTGATTCAGGTGTTTTATTCCACACCACATCAGCAATGGGAAGTCACAGTGTGAAGAGGGATTTGCAGAACCTAAGGTGATCATTGAGTAGGTTGGTAGTCTTTTCCATTTCATTTTCTTTCCTCCAAATTCTTAATGTTTTTAAGGCACAACACAACAGAGCTCACTAAACTGGGTGAACAGTCAAAATTTTGCTTGAAATCTAGTCAACAATCTCAGAATTTATTTTGTCTGTTCTCTCTCACCTGCTTTAAAAAGAGTTTGTCAGCTGGCAGTGGCAAGGAATGGCCAAGAAATCACATCTCTAGAACAGACACAGTTTGAGGAGGCCAAATAACCATCAGGAGGACTTCTGTTCAGTTACACTCCTACGATGGACATCAAAAGTGTGCTGGTGAAGTGTATTTGGTTGTCCGTATAATTTCAGGCTTTCCTTCAGGAGAAAGAAACCATAGAGGAGGAAGTCAGCAGTTCCATATTTGAAAACTTCATGAATACTGCACTTATCCAGAGACATCATATTCGATGAATGATAGAAAACACATCAGAAAATGAATTGAGTTCAGGTGCAACAGAGACAGTGTTTCACATGTGGTTTTGGCAGCATTTGATTTATAATAACTACTGATGGATTCTTACTTCTAAGCAGAAGTTAATGGCAGGATCTAAAAAGTGAAGCCACCATTCTTGCTCAGCTGTTACACAGAAAGCAATCCTTTCCCCCTCAGTGGGGGAAATTTTAATTGCAGTCCTACCCAAATCAGGTTTCTTATATTTTCTAGATTACCTGTGTAGTAATGTCAGCTTATGGCATTACTCATTCTTTGGCTGCTGAAGACTACCTTCAGTTCCTCAGACTGCATTGTTATGATTAAAGCACACCTAAAGATCTTACATCATTGCTATTGATGTATGTGTAGAGAACACAGAACCACAACCCTGTGATTACCTTTTGCACCATAGTAATCTTGTTTGAGGGGGTTCTGCTCTTTTAAGGGAGAATTTAATTAAAACCCTTGCTAGTCTTCAGAGAATAAGCATCCTTATTTCTTGACTTTTAGTAATAAGAGCAAGCATTCTCTATTGGTACATACATTTCTAGCACTGGAAAATCCTGATTATTCATGCCAGTGGGCTAAACAAATAGTAAGGCAATCAAAGAAAAATGTCCTCAAACTTAGAAAGACTCAAATTGAGATCAGGTCTCTAGACCACCAACAATACTAGATAGCTAAGAAAAAGTGTAGCCTAATGATTTTGCATCACTGCTACGAAAATATTTTTAGAAGTGATAATGGTTTTACCTACCCATAAAATGGTATCAATTTTCACTGAAATGCAGCCTCAGATAAACCTGGGTGTAAAAACTATAGCAAGAGATGTTTAATGCATAAATTATACATTTAGCTTCAATTTAAAGTACTGTTTAATTTGTTTTCCCTAGTGATTTTAGCAATGCAACTGATTAATGCCAGTGGCATTGTAGAAAATTGGAAGTAGAACAGCTTCAGGTGTAAGGTGTGGTTACCTCATTGCCCTACTTAGCTAAGCAGTAAATTGGAATCTTGGTTAGGTAGAAATCTTGATATGCCACATTCTTATAACTATTTCCTTGTTATTTAAAATTTGGTTGCATTTGATAACATTGAACTGTATCCAGCTCTCTAAGATTCAAAGAAAGCTTCCTCTGTCACGTTTTGGGAACTTGAATTTCAAACCTTTCATTTTCATCCATTTTGGAATTGGATTTAACCTAGAATTTAATTTTTTTTTTACTTTAACTCTTAGGAAATTTTTTGCAATGAAGTCCTTGATGTCTCATGCTGTTAGTGGGTCTTTTCAACATCTCAAGGATCTATTAGGATCTCAAAATGGCATCACAATGCTTCGAATTATGGAGTTACCAAGAGTCATCTGCTGAATTATTGATGAGTCTTAAATTCATTTTCCCTCGAATAGCTGTCCCAAAGAGACTTTTCAAACAATTTTCAAGACTTATCATTTGCTTGTCCTGCTTTGTTTGTTTATTTTCCACCAAGTCGTTTTGAAGCAACAGATTTGAATATTTTCTTTATACAATAGGCCAGTCAATAAGACAGTAATTTCAAGAATGGTAATCCATCTCCCTTTTCCATATCAATAAACTCAAATCCATATCGCTATTCTTACCAGAAAGTGGCATAAGGAGAATGGAATGGAAGCTAGTGCAGGACATGCAGATACTTCTTCCATTTAAGTGCTTTTTGAAAGAGAATTCAATATTTTTTAGACCAAAATGCAGAGAATATAAAAAAATACATAAATGGCAATAAGAGAATAAAGACCAATGCTCGTCATTCCATCTGAAAAGATTCATGCTTCCTCCCTCCATATCATAGAATTCACTTCTGTTCAGTGATACAATTTTACAAAGAAGAATTACAAATAGTCCTTTCAAAATATTCCCTTTACTAGTGTTTAGAAAATTTCTTACCCCTTTATCTGAGGGAAGATTTTCTCTAGGCTAGATTTTCTCTAGACTGGACGTGTTACTCTGTTTTGGTTTTTTTTTATTATTATTATTTTTAAAATAAAGTATTGTTCCTCACCAGGGTCTGTTTTGAGATTAGTCACCTCATCACTTTAGTGAGCATTCAAAGCATCAAGCCTTTCGGATAACAAGGAGAAAAGACTGTTTAGGTATCTGGATTCAGAGAGATGGTCCATTGCTCAGCTCTGTCATCACTGAGATCTACAAATGAGAAACCCTGTCACTTACGAAGATTTATATTAGTAAAGACTAGACAGCTGCTCTTCTGGTGAGCTTAGTACTGTGACCTACCATTCAGGAATCTAAATTTTATTTATGTGCTATTTTAGAGACTGATGTTCCTTTTTCATTATAAAAGGAGTTTTAGTCATTACTTTAAGCACCCATCAGAGCCAATAGGAAGAGGATAGGAGCATGCTCCGTCATTGCTAAGCACAAGTCATCAGTTATGTGTTATTCAAATGTTCTCTGAACTCAGTTTTTATTTTTATTATGGTTTCCCTGATTATTACCCTGATTTTTCTGATTCCCATGAGAAATTTCTTGGCACTCAAAATTAAGTCTTGTACAGCATTACAAACCCAAGCGTGGCTTCTTTTGTCCTTTTTAGTGTGTAACATACAGTGGCATTTCTAGGGTAATACAGGACTTAGTGACAGTTTCACCACTGACTACCTTCCAGACAGAATATAAAGTAACTTGACTAAACTAGGAGGGTTTTTTTACTATTGAGGCAGCTTTATTCTCTGTACGGTGATTGCCATCTCAAGAATTCTGACACCCATTGGTACTTTCTGATTAACAGTTTTTAGGAGGTTATTTTAGTGAGCTGATAAAGTAATGAAAAAACCTGTCCTCCCTTAATAGCTCCGAACTCTAATACTTTAAACTGTGGTTTTTAGTTTTGGCTTGAGATTTATGGGGGGTTTTTTGGTTTGGTTTTTTGTTTGCTTTTTTAATTAAAAACTCATTAGAGTTACAAGCTTCATTTCAGATTTCTCATTAGCAGCCACAAAAGGGCACAGCAGCTTTCACACTTTGCAACATTAGAAGAAATGTCTCTAGTGTCTTCAAAGGAAATACTCTTTCAGAAGCCCTAACCCTACACCTATGCCCTACAAGATTCCGAAGCTGAAGAAGAGCAGTTACAATTTGCAAGGAAATATCTGGGGGTCAACATTAGGTATCATCTGGAAAGGCTACTCATTCGACCCTTTACCTTAAAGCTACAGAGTACTTCTGCAAAAATATTTCAGGCATGCTTCTGTCCAGACCCAGGCCAGCACTGGCTCTGAGGCTGGTCAGAGAAGCAATGATACGAAGCCCTGATCGTTCCTTGACCTCTTATGGATTTGCTTCATATTCTATCAAATGGGTCATGCAGGGACTGAAAAGTGTAAATCTTCAAAAGGCATTATCATCCAGTTAAGGTTGCTTAGGAAACCCATCAACTTTGGTACCACATGTTTTCTGCAGATGCTCAGTTTCTTTAGTTTTTGTTTGCTTGGTTTCTCTCAGCAAAATTCTCTAAACCAAGAAATATCTGCTTCAGGGAATGCCTCTATAAAGGTATAAACAGCTAAATGTTCTCTCTCACTCATATTCCCTGCTAGGCATTCCTCTGTTCATCTTTTCTAACTAAAGGATATACATATATATAATGAAAAGTCCAGTGATTAGAGTATGTCCTAGGGAGGCACAGGAGATGGGTTGAGATACATTCTCTTCTCTGCCTAATGGACATAAGAAGTCACATTTCCTTTTTCTCTTTTTTTTTTCCTTTCCCGGGAAGAATGTTCTAAATAAAGTACATCTGCAATGTGGTAGTACATTTATTACGTCTGTCTACACCATCTCACTTTTCTGAATACTCATTAGGCAAAAAGCAGCATATGGCAAGTTGGTAGAGCACTCATATAGAATGGGTGAAACCTGACTTTTTATTACGGTTTCTACCCCATATTCTGTTTTTATGAGACACCTACTTAGACAACAATTTAGCCATTTTCTTTTCATTTAAGAATTGAAATATTCATACTAACAAATTAAGCAAATAAGCTTTCTATTCAATCATCAAACCAGTGTGCAACCATAACTGAATTTCTTAGGCAACTTGAAGCATTTTCTACCTTTTTCTTTTGCTTTCTTTGCTGGTTATAACCATCTCCTTATATATATATTTATATATATATATATATACACAAGTAATATAAGAAATTATTATGAATAATTACGCTTAATCTCTCTTGTAAAATATGAAGTATGCTACCATATTGATAATGGCAATAACTGTGTCATTAACAGAATTAACACCATCAACAGAATGGTGTGGGTTGGCATGTAAGGCATTAATTATGTGATTACTTGTACATATAGTAAATAAATACAAACAATAAAAATGAATTGAAACTAAATTGCTGTCAAAAAAAGCTCATCTGTTTGAGAGAATTTCTGTAAAGTATGACTCTTACACTAATTTTACAATGACTCAAATCATGTGATAAGGAAAACAGTTTTCATTTAATTCCCTCTGCCAAACTGCGGATCTTCCAATACACTGGCCTAAGTTTGAATAAAAGAATAAAACAAATAACAGTTGATATGCACAGTGCTGTACTGTAATAATCCAATTACTTCCCATAGTGCAAAAATGACATGCAATTTCCACACCTGTGACTCCCAAGAGATGTTATTTGCACAGTTTGGATCTGAATGCCTAGTCAAATTTTGCTATGGTGCCTCAGGTCAGATTTATGTTAAATTTCTCTCTTTATAAGCTCCATGGTCACATATTATTTTCTGGTGTGCTGGTTACATACACTGCTCTCTTGCTTGGCAGGAAATCTGTCTTGATGATGAACTTCTGCAGCCTTGTGGTTAGTAGCCATGCCATAAAGACAACCCCTGTAGTGAGAAGTGCCAGCTCCACAGTGGGGAGAATGAGAAAGGTGGGGACTGTGTTTTCCCCATAGTATTTCATCTGTCTTTCACAATGTAGCTGTTGTACTGGTCTTGGGCAAGAGACCCTTCAGTTCCACAGTAAGGAAACCAAGGGCCATTGTCTGGGAAGCGGTATTTTATAACTTCGTCATCAATTTTTACACACTTGCAAGACATAAGAAATAAATTTGATATATATCAGGAATCATGGTCCTAATAACCAGAGGTATTTTTTTGAGTGAAAAAATAGCAGTTTTTCTCATGCTTAGGGCCATACAAGCACTGACAAATTGATTGCGGTATAAAGGATTTCTAAGGCCATTCAGAAGCCTGACCAATTTTTGTGTTGTTTTTATTGGATTTTACATCAGTTGATTAAATTTTACATGTTTTACATTTGCATCTACAACTATGTCAAACTTCCTGTCTAAATCCAAAACCTCATTGATGTCAGCTGTGCATGCTTCCTGTTTCTGTATTTCCCTACACAATATTGCCCCAAGTCTGTGCACAGAGATGTAGACTACACTCAGACCCACCTCCAGACACTTGTAATCTATTTAATGCTTCTAGTGCTCACTCTACTCCACTGACTCGTTTATGGAGTGTATTCTGCCAAAAGTATTCTGCCAAATGCCATGAGTGACAAGTCATAACATTTGAAATCAACCACCAAACAGTCTTTTAAGTGCATGAACACACTTCGGCTGCAAAAACAGAGACTCTATTGCACTGAAGAGACAACAGGGGGACTTCATCGTCAAATACTTGAAAAACTATAAAACTTTTCCTGTCTATGACTCCTAGGCTGGAGATGTAAGTATTATCTCAAGGTTTTTTGTGTTCGGTTTTGTTGTTCTTTCCTCTCCTCACTATTCCTAAAAGTCTCCATTTGTTATAATTTGCTTTCTGGTAATATGCTTCTATATCAAGTCACTGAAGGTTTGAAGACATACCTTGAGGTATTTAATTTATTCATTCTGTTTTATCTAAATGCTTTAAATTGTTGTGTAAGTCTTCTTAGTGTTCTTTTCTATGACAAAAAATTAAATCTGAATATGACAAGTGAAACAGTAGGATTTAATACAATCTATCAACAGTGAGTCTCACTATCTGAAAATTCAAGTCTCCCTTCCCCCTTGTTAACCTAATTTTAAATGCATTTGGGAAAACGACATGTGCAATATGTCCTCAATGTCTATAGATTTGGCCTAGTTCGGTACAGGTGGGGATTGATTCTAAAAGCCCCCACAGAAAAAAGTAGTGCCATCAGTCTCCTCTCACTTTTACTAAATCTCATTTCAACTGTGTCAGTACTGCAAAGAATGAAAGGTATTTTTTTCTAGCTAGGGTTGAACCTTTTGGACATTGTCATCTTAATCATCAGACTATATCACTTTCTAACTGTTATTTCCCACCCAGAAATGTAAAGCAGACATCTAGCAAATAAAAGATGATTGGTTATCCATGTGCCTAATTTGGACACATTATCAGCAATGTAGCCTCTACTGTAATAAGCAGAACTGCACCATACTGTGCTATATTTAATACTGACTGAAATGCTTCTTATTGTAAAGGCAAGATCCTTGAGCTACCAGGCAGTGTAAGCAGTAAGTCTGCATGGGTTCCTACATCAACTCAGGCATGGTTTAGAAAGAACATAGAATAATTTGGTGTGGAAGGGAACCTTAACAATCATCTAGTCCCAACCATCCCACGGTGGGCAGGGATATCTTTCACTAGACCATGTGCACCACAAAGTAAAGTTCAAGGCTGCACTCAAGTAAAGAAAACATTATATTGTACTGGCACACCACTACTCCCAAGACAGAAAAATGAAAAAGAAAGGCATTTAAAATATTTTATAATTTTATCTCCATACATGGTGATAAGCTTGGGTTAATGTGGTTAGGTGATAAGATTAAGGTGCGTAACCCAATTACATTTTCAACCAGTGTGGCACTGATCTATGTGAATGTATCATCTTGGGTCAGTATGGTTTACAGCTCTTCACTTTGAGTTGGTGTTAGCTGAAGGTGAATCAGATGCTTCCTTATCAGGCCTCATTGAGCTTGACCAGTGTAAATACGTATTCATACAGTTTATTAAATTAAAATAACAATTTGCTAAGGTAGGCGAAAAGGAAGAATGCAATTATCTGAGGAGTCATTGTTTGTCTGCAGAGAAAAGACCCTTAATGATCCATGAACTACTTTTAAGGAATCTATCAAAGATGAAGATGAAAAGCAAGCTCCTACGGACTGTATGTATTTCACCAAGGTAGCAAGTTTTGGTGGTGGTGGTGGTGGTCTGTCTGAGTGGCCTCTGCAAGAAGGTTGGGCTACCCTGTGCTATACACAGCTGGTTCTGCACTGCTGGCCACAGCTGAGCCCATCAGCAAAATGTGTGACAGCCCTGGCAAAACATATTTAAGAAAGGCAGAAAATGCCAGAAAGGCAGAGACAGAGGGAAAAAAAGGTCTCATTAGCAACAAAATAGAAAAAAAAACCAAACCACCCAAAATCAAAACAAACAAACAAAAAACAACTAAAAAAAAATAGACTAACATCAAAGGGAACACATAAGTCAGAGATGAAGGAGGAAGAGGAGATGTTCCATGGTTCCATAGTGGAAAAAATATTTCCTGCAGAATGTGGAGGACCCATGCTGGAGCAGGGGAAAAGTGTAAGAAGGAAGGAAAAGCGAAGAGGAACTGCTGTGTACTGACCATAAATCCCACACCCTTGCACTACTTGGAGGAGCAGGTAGAGGTGTCTGCAGTGAAGAAGTTAAGCATGGAGAAGGGAGATGACAGGCATTTTGATGTTTGTCTTTCTGTTCCAAACAATATAGATCTCTTTTAATTTACAACAAACTATTTTCCTCACATCAAGTCTGTTACATCTATAACAGTAGTTGATAAGCAATGTCCCTGACTCTGAGCACACCAGCTTTTTCATGCTCTTATAAGCTCCTGTTCTGGAGAGGAGAAGGAATCAGTGAGTGGCTGCGTAGGCGTTTAACTGTTAACAGATGCTGATGTACCATGCACATCTATCTACACACAAACATATCTAACTCTCAACTGTAAAACTTCTAGAAAGGTATAAGTTCACTTTGGAAACATTTTAGGGATCTTCAAGTTGAAAAAGGCTCTTCCATATCATTTAAGTAGTAATGAGAAATGTTTTAAGCCTATTTTTTCAAAATTTAGCCATCTTTTGTCCCTAGAAAAAGTTAGAGCTCCACGATCCTTGTTTGTTGTGTCTATGCTAGTGAATTTTCTGTCAGAGGCAATTAGTTAATATCCTGCTGGAAAGATAGTCTGCTCTGCAAATAATATTCCAGCATTTGCTGCAGGGAAGCTTTAATTCCTCTCTTACACTGCGTGAGGTTCCTTAACTTCTGCTGCGGCATTTCTGTTTGGCTTTTGGCATGGGTAGTAGTAATTTTCAGGTGTTCCTCTCTGTTTAGTTTCTTGCCTAACATGCAAAGCTTTTTTTCTCATCTGCACTCATATTCAGCCAAGATCCTTTTCTGTCATCCCCTTCACAGAAAAACAAGCTTAAAAAAACCACCTGATTTGTATTTAAACTCAGCTTTAGTTCAGCATATAATAATACACCAAAATTGTGATTATATCATTATTGAAGTATCTCTTTGAGTCTATATAGTTTTATTCTGAACTCTGGATTACACTTAATTTATAGATGCTTCCTTCTTCTTAACCAAAATATTTTGATAATTAAACTCTGCTATGCACACACATACATAATAGTGTATAAATTTTAATTTTTTGAAAAGGTCTTCTTTTCTATCAAACGGAAAAAAACCCAAGCCACATCATGTGTCAAAAAAAAATTCTCATCTCTACCTTTAAGTCTACCAAAGATGATTCTTATCATCCCACTAATTGGTAGCTTATTTTGGATTATTAGTTAGCATTTGATAAATTCACCATACACACACACACACAGAGAGACATATATATGTATATTTATACATGTATACACAGATATATATAAATATACACTTTAGAAAGTTATTATAAACCATTCATAATATGTTCGCAGCTGTAATTCTGATAAGTTAAAATGAAATGGGATAGTAGGATACTAGGAGATACAAAGACCCTCCAACAAGCTGTTATAGAGATCATAATTATCATTGATTAATCAAAGAGGTATTTTTCTCTTATGAACAAGAACTAGCCACATGCCTCAGGCTTATACCTGATACCATTACTGCTGAAACCACAGCTTCTTTTAGCTGATGATGAAACACTAAGAAATATTTATATGACATAGAACACAATTATTGAAAATAATTATGTTATGTCCTTTTAAAGTGTTTAAAGCATGTTTCTATATCCCAGTCCAGTTCATTTTAGATAAGTAAAAGTTGGGCCTCCAGAAACACCGATGCAATTAGATGTTTCTAAAAATATCACGAGATGTGGAAATGATATCTTGTGTACATATTGTCACTGGCTGTGTATTCTGATAATTTCCATTAAACTAACAAAGTTGATATTCATGTGGTAATCAAAATTAATCTCAGGATTACATTCTTTGTAATTCATTTTACCTTGGTTTTCATCAGAATATCAAGGTACATCAGAATACATTCTTATATGTTTTCTAGCCTAAATAATTCCTGCTGTATGGTGAGTTATACACTATGAGTGCCTGTGTCTTTCCACCTAAAAAAAGAGAAGGGAGATTTGGAGTTATGGAGTTTATCTTCCCAAGATAACAATTCCTTGTGATGGAACCTTGCTTTCCTGGAGATGTCTGAACAGTGCTCATCCATAGGAAGTGGTGAATTAATTATTTGGTTTGCTTTTCTTGAGTATGTAGCTTTTGCTTTACCTGTTAACCTGCCTTTATCTCAGCCCATAGGTTTTCTAGATTATATTCTTCTGACTCTTCCAGATTCAGGTGGTGGAGGAGTGAGCACGCGGCTATGTGGTACTCGCCTGCTGGGTGGGGTTAAACGTAATGGTAATAGTCACAAAGGTATTTAACCTCTAAATTAGATTCAACAGAGAACTTATGGAATTTCTATCCTTATATATTTCCAAAGGATTTGGTCCTAAGCAGCCATCACTTTGGGTTGAGGGCTGAACTAGATGGCCATAAATCAAGCCTAAGTCAGTCTATGACCATTTCAGTGTCTGTCTACCTACCTACACGATTAAAAATCATCCATAAACATTTGGAGAAATTTTGCAAAAAACAATCAAACATCTGCTGAAATAGAATTTTGCATGCATGCTATAATCAAAAATACTTTTAGTCTCTGTGTTTTAGGGCCTAAGCTCTGTAGACAGAAGCTGTGCTATATACACTGCAGTTTATAGAGGTGAGCAGTGAACTCTTTAGAAGTTAACACAAAGCCAGCAGCATATGCAAAGAAATGTGAGTTGATTGTTGTGGTTTGGAGGTTTCTGTCCCTAACAACGTTCTGCAAGGGATATCTCGATCCTCTGGGAGTGCTGGAAATAAGGGTGATTACTTACTGGTTTTGAAAATGCTAATTTTAGTTTCAACATGAATTCAGTTTTCCGGTTATATCGTGTTGATATGAATAGCATCCAGTGTCCAAGCTGGTAAGTAATTGAGGCTTTGGGATTTTGACTGATCTTGTGCTAATTAAAATCTAATCATCATCATGAGAACAAACACCTACTGAGACTTTTAAACTGTAACTCCTAAAGAACCCCTCTCAAAATTTGCATGCACGCACATTCTTTGTCAAGTGTCAAGGCTACTTAATATGCTGAATAAATTACACCTGTAATACCCCAGTTTCTTAAAAGTTTAGGCACAGCAATGATCTCACTCTCAGTTCTATGCAAAAAACTGTGCAACCCTTTTACTTTTCTCGTGGACTGAGGATACTTTTTCCCCTTCCATCTCTTCAGCCAATGCTGTACGGACATGATTCAGGCAGTGGTAAAAATGTTTTCATTATCAGCCCTATCTTCAATAAAAGAAGTTTTAAAACCAGATTATAATATCAACCCAAGCAACATGAAGTGTTCTTGTCTTTTGCAAGAACATAATCTAGGAATCAAATATGGATATATTCACACATATATGGATACTGTAGCACAAGATTGATTTATACATCCAAGTAAAGATGTGACTTTTTGTTTAGAAATTGAAAATATGCTTTAAGAAGAATGCTTTTAGGTACACTGAGACTGCAAACACTCATTCTGGAATTGAATCACCTGGAATATACCATGAATTGTGTGATTTTGGAACATTAAGCTCTTCCAGGCAATTAAAAAAAAAAAAATTAAATCAGATCATGAAAAATACAAAGGAGCATACCAATTCTGGTGCTGGTAAAGAAAAATATTGTTGCATGATTTATTGCATCCACAGATTTTAAGAATAATCAAACTGTGATAAGGAATTTAATTTTCAATACATTTTAGGAAAAGAGACAACATGAGAATTTAAACACTGGATATTTCAGACTTTAAGGATAATAATGAAAATTGTTGTAGGTCTTTGAATAGTGAACTCTCATGCAATCCTTCTGAACAGTCATCTTAAAAAACACTCACTCCACTCATTTTCAGGCAGCATTTGCTATCTTTTTGCTGTAGATTACCCGCACATGTCACCAGCAGCTGTGAGTACATAATGATGGGCATGGGACAGGTGATCATTATAAACAGCAAGTTTCCAGTGCCCCCATGCCATAACCTTTTGGTACTAAAAGTGTGTAAACCCCATCAAAAGTTAAAACTGATAGCAGCTTCTGCCCCTTTCATTTCCAAATTCACTTTCATGAAGTGGATATGATGAGAAATAATTCCTCAGTGGAAATGACATGTTAAAGAAAGTTTTGTGCCGTGCTAAGATGCTACATTTTGATGCAGGGTTATTTAGTTCAGTCATTTAAAAATTAAATATTGCAATTTTGATCCAGATTTCTTTTGGATAGGTCTTTGAGTCATGCTGTCAGATAAATCAAACTAGTTTTAACTGGTATATAAAGGCATGTCAAAGATATGAAATCAACTTCTACCAAACAGGTAAAAGAGAGAAAGAGAGTACCTTAGACAAAACAATTACTTTGGGGTTGGATTGCAATACTGAGTTTTGGTATTGTTGTCTAAAATACCTGACAATATGAAACAAGGCAACATAGGACTTGGGTTTTGTCCTATTTTGTTGAAGATGAGGGCATGACAGCCTGTTTATCAAAACCAGAAGTAAAAGCTGTGGGTAGACTGGACCTCGATGGGAGAGATTTCTGTCTTAACAAAAAGGAAATTTGACGGATAGACAAAATTTAGTCCAGCTAGTCAGTTCCCTTGGGGTGGTTCTAACTACCTGGAAGTGTTTTTTCTCTCTTCTGTACAAGAACTTACAATTAGCTCATGGAAAGCAGAATAGGAAGGAGACAATACCAAAGGTGAGAAATTCTAAGTCACCTGAGCCACTGAAATTTTGGGCTGTGGAAGGAACCACTCAAGCACAAACTCAGAGAGATTTAGTCAGAACAATGTGATTACAAGAAGGAAAAGCAAAATTATCCTAGATCTCATGAGAAAATTAATTCATAATAGGGTGTTTTAAGGGAATTTTGGAGATATGCAAAACTTGTAAAATGTATTAGGAAATTTTTTTCACATGTGAAAAAAGAGGGAGCTAAAGCTGTACTATGAAGAAGCAAGTGCGAGAAAATGGGGAGGAGGGAGGACAAAATATGCCAGTCACATGTAAACTCTGTTTCAGTGTATTTCTCTGGTCAAGACCTTCATCTAATTGTTTCACTCTGTCCTATCCTCTTGCTAAACTCTATTTCCTGTGTGATGCAGTCTGTGTGTATTTTGGGATATGGTAATGCAGTTTACACTGGACTAGCTGCTGAGTTGGAAAAGAAGGAAATCAGAACCAGGAAAGGCTCAAGATCAGAGCTGGACACTGGATAAAAAAAGGCTGAGGGTGGATCTGGACATGAATTGTGGATGTTGCCTTAAGGCCTGGTCTGGAGCCTGAGGTACTCATGCCTGTAAAGCATTAGAGTGAGGGTGTATGAATGTACCAACCTGCAAACTTCAAGCCTGATCAATCAGACACGAGGAAGAGCTTAAGCCCATCTATGCTGTTCACAATTATGCAAGTGCTGTTAGTCTGATGTGGCTCTCAGTAAAGGCCTTGCTCTCCTACTCGTGATGATCTGTGTGTTGGCCTGATGTGTTTCTCTTGCATGCACGTGTGTTTGCATCTTCTATATGTGCTCAGCCTCACAACTGAGCTGGAAACGGGGAATAGTAGCAGCAACATCCAGCAAAGACGTGAGGAAAAGTCCCCTGGGTTCATCTTCCTTTCAGAGCTGAGACTTTTATTGTTAGAGTTGTTCAGCTGTACTCAGAATTGACAGGATCTTTTTTCCTTGCCACCTGCACCTCTGTACCTGACATCACTCATACTGAAGCAGGTCTGCGAGCATTTCTGTTGGGTTTTGCAGCAATGTCTTTCAAATTTCCTGGTGCTTTAAGCATTTCTTTTTTAATCTTGCTTCAAAGCACGTGGCATATCTCTGAAGCCCTGGAATCATTCAAATCTGTAACACTCTGGGGTTTCTGAGTCACACTCTGTAATTTGAAGCATTTGAATCACCTGGGAAGATCTGGGATGTATTTATTAATTATCTTCTTATAGTGCCAAAAATATACATAGAGATGTACAACCAAAATTAAAGGCATAATCCTTTCCCCCCACACTCCCCAGAAACTAGTTGACTGATCATACAAAGTGGCAATAAGTGTCAGTGAACATCCAAGGACAACTGGGTTCCCAAGCCCTCTGGACCAGGTTTTAAAAACAGGTAGACCATTTTCCTGCAAGGGAATTTTGTACTCTCAGATTAGATTCATACTTGAATTTTGAATTCTTAGGTGAATCAGACTTCTGAATCTTTTAAATTCAGGCACCATTATTGCTTAAGGGATATGAAGCCTTCAATCTGCTTTTACAGGGAAAAGAATTCTCTATCACTCTGTGCCAACAGTGTGTGTCTGATAAATATCCTTCCTCTTCCTCATTATTATTAGAACTTTATATTGGAAAATAATTTACAGAACGGTTCACAGCAAAGCTTTAGTCCAAGTTTGTGGGAGGCAGAGTCTCGTTCTACAATCTCAGGTCTTTTATACTGTTTGTTTCCATAGGAAATGGAATTCCCACTCCAGCTCCTTCCTCCTCCATTTGTTTTTCTGTTTCTGGCTCTTGCTTAGATATTGTCTATTATCCTTGCTGGCAGGGAAGAAGCAAGCTCTCCCCACCTGCATGTTCATGCAGAAAAGATAATTCATGAAATTGCAACTCATCTCCAGACTCCCCTCAATTTTCTTGTTCATGGATAGGTTACTCTTTCTCATCCACTTGGCTAGATACGATGTCCTATTTTTAGATCATTTCTCTCATTTCAGGCTCTGCTTTTCAAATCTTCTATCCAATAGAAAACTGATAGAAATTCCAAACTTGATAAGAGACTTGCAATTTTTTCTGTCTTCTTTACTATTATCAGTTACTTCAAGGTAGTTAAATGTATGTAGTAGTAGACCTGAATGGAACTAAAATATATTCCCAACTTTTCTCAAAAACTACTTCTTGTACTTAAATCCCTTTCACGGTAGGACATCGTCCAAGACTAGGCAGAGAAAAAAAAGGGTGCATGAAATTGTAACAAAAATACAACTACAGAAAAGATTGTACCATATTTTCCTTCCACTAAAATATTCTCAGTTTATAGGAATTGTCATATTAGATACCAAAGAGGGTAAGGATAGATGGGCTACCTTGACATAAGCTTGTACTAAAAATAGAAATGTCAATAGTTTGATTAGTGCTCTAAATTCTATGATAATATATATACGTTTTTTTAACAGACAGCTAAACATTGTTAAAATTATTTTGTTTCTTTTCTAACTGTAAAATCTTACAAGCCAGAAAACACTGGAATAATATGTGCTGTATTAAGTATCAGCGGGGTTAAAAAAAAAAAGCTGTTTATTTTCAGTTGGCAAATCAGCATTTCAAGGAATGATTCCCCTGGAAATTAAAACACAGTGGCACATACAAGGTGTCATGTGGATTCTGATGGGTCAAATATAAACTTTTGACTTATGTGACAAGAAATGCCTCTTGTTATGACTGGTCGTATTTTAGTAGCATGGCTTTGAATCAGGGCTGTAACCTGGCTTATCTTATTGTGCTGATAATTAATTGCAGGAGCACATAATCGATATACAATTCATTGCCTGTACCAAACCATGCCATAAAGTTCAGGAAACTGACACTGAAAATATTGCTTGAAGGGTTTGGTTCCTTCTGCTGCTCAGGTTGGTGACAAAAATCTTATTGAACTGAACAGGAACAGAATTTGGTCCCAACTGTTGGATATTGTGCCTATGACTGAGGCTCCTTTTCTTTAATGTAAGTTGACATGTCTTAGTCTGACAAATTCTTTTCATTATGGGCACTAGGATTACTTCATGGCCTAAGGCATTCATGACTCTAAACTGTTCTTGGCTTTTTAAAAAATAATTATTTTAAGCCTATCCTTTCTCTTATTACATTTTTGGGACTTCTCACGCTTCAGTACAAAGCCTGAAAACACGAGCTAGTATAGCATAGGGCAAGGGAGACGCACACAAGTTGAGTAACAGAGTGCAGCAATCTTTTTTTTTCCTGGTTCCTAAGTGCAGTGTCTGCAGTTGAAATATCAAAGGGTAAATTCAGGACTCTGTTTAGGTTGGAGTACTCCCACCAGTTTGGTGTAAAGATGGAACATAAAGCAGAACTGATTATGAAAATAATAAAGTAAATACTTGGCACAGGTGTTTTTCTCCTCTAGCTTTTAATTTAAAATGTTGGGGTTTTTTAACCATCAGCTGGTTTTACCTCTATAAGGAAGACAGGATGCTGCCAATCAGAGCATCCTCCACAACTTTGCTGTTCTTTACCAGGTTATTGTAGAGCTTACGATTACAGTCTTTTACAAGATATGACCTTCTACAATGTTCATGATATCAGAAACTCACTCATGCCATGGCATAGATAGTATTTGTGCTATCAATCCTTTCAGCTGCACTGTACAAAGCTGCCGCTGCAGAAAATATGGCATCTCAGACTAAAGGAATGCACGAAAATTCCTTGACCTCCACTCCAACTGGCAAACGTAATAACATTTAAGGGTAGAGAAAATGGTAAAAGAAGGAGAATAGGGACAGGGTTTTCTTGTTAAAAACTCATTAAAAGAAAAAAAAAAATAAAAAAAGGACCAGACCACCTTCATTAGCATGCATCAATATGGAAGAATCATTTAGTCAATTCAATAAACAAATGCTGGGTCTTCTAATGAACATGTAAGATATCCTAAAGGAGTAGTGAAGGGGAAAAAAGCTGATATTTTTTCCTATCTTTAATAAATTTCATTTCTAATGTATAGAAAGATATTTTGATACTATACAGATGGACAGTCTGAAGGAGGAAGTAATTATCAGTTTCTGTGGTAATTGTATTTGTGGTAACTATGGAATTTTGCATCAAAATTGGATTCTATCCTAACAGTGAAGCTGGCTAGGTGGTTTCACCTGAATAATCTTATTCTTAATACTGTAGCAGCAAAGAAATCAATTATGGATTCTCCCCTCCTTTGTCTCTGTTAGTCATATTTGAAGTTTTGACACTGCGCATTCCGTTTATTTGCTGCTGGCCTAATAATCCCCTGCATGCTGGGAAAACCTTTGTTCTCCGACAGAAGTAATAAAGCCATCTGCACGATTCCCGCTTGTGAGACACGGAGTGCTCCCATTTTATTTAAACTGCTGGTGTGCAGCCTTTTCAAAGTAAGCACTTCACAGGGACTGAATGGGAAATGACATCCCAGTGGCTGGCCTGTGTGACCAAAAAAAAAAAAAATTAAAACTCGTCTGTCAAGGTAAAAAAAACGATGACTCTTAATATCAGATTTCCCCTCTCCTCAAGAAAGCTGCATGAGAAACCTAGGTCAAATGGGTTTTAGCTCTCATTTCTGCTGGAGCATGTGTCTTCCTGTGGAAGTGCTTCAGCTTTTCCCGCTCTTCATTCACTCATTCCCACTGAATGGCAGCATACAGAAAATGAAGAGATCTAAATGCCAGCAGGAGGCTGGCTGCTTTCTTCTAGGCATGTCCTGAGCCCAGTCACCCAGAACAACTTGTGATCCCTGGACAAAGACACTCACAGCAGGTGGCCATATCAAGAAATTTTCCTCCTGGAATTAGATATTATTCCAGGAATCACTACTGAGTCAAACATAATGCTCCATCCTGCTGGGTCAAGTAGGATTTCATTTCAATTTCTTTACACAACGATGCGTTTCATCTTGTCTGCATACAATGACAGTGCTCAGGCATGAAATAAATTGAAGTGCTTGAAAGGCAGAATTATCCCTTGAACCTGCAGCATTCCCGACCCCCAAAACATACATTGTCAAGTGAGTTCCAGATAAGCAGGATCTTCACCGAGTGTTTGTGCTGCTTGGCTTCCTTTAATCATACTCCCTTTTGTAAAAGGGATTTTCGAGGGGAAAGATAAATCATTGCTGAGGAAAAAGGTCATTTTCAAAAGGCTTTAAGAGCTTCATTTCATGTGGCTTTTCAAGGTGAAACAGGTAATTCAGTGCAGTGAAAACCTTTTGTATTCAACTTAATTCACAGTTCACACTACCAAGAAAACAGTAACGAAAAAAGCTTGAATAAAATTCTTCATTAAAACTGTTCTCATAGGTTTGCGAGCCACATTTTGTTGTTTGCTAATACGTTGGCCTGAATATTGAAAAATAAATTTATGACTAATACCAAGCTGTCTATTCTGGCTTTAAATCATCTGTGCCTCCAATATTGGGCCATTTTCTTCCTGTAGCATGAAAGGCATCAATCATTTCTTCTGGGAATCACTTTTGTAACACATCTACTGAATATACTGATACTGAGACACCCAGGCACATCATTGGCATCCTGCTCGCAAACAGAGGAAGACTCATACTTTTAGCATATAGTAGCAAATATTTGGCAATGTTTCATGGATAATGAGCCTGCCCTAGATATAGGGACTTTTTCTGTACTTCTTTCAGACTACCAGTGTAGGCCTTATAGATCCCTGATCACAGGTCAGATATCTATCTTTGTTTAAGATAAGTGTGCTTTGCGTTTAAACCTCAAGCTATGAGCTCAGTGTAAGGATGACCAGATTAGTACATATAATTTGGGTTAGTAGACTAAGTCATGATCCTTTCAACTATAATGAACACAATTCTCTGTTCTTTCCCATTTTTCTTACTGATCTGAGTATCCTCTTAAGCATGGCTACACACATTTCACTGGGAACAACTGTGCAAAATGTTCATTAATGTTAATTGCATCATTTATAACCATAAATAATGACCCTGACTGAGAAAGTCCTCTTTCACAATGAGGACAAAATATTTTTTAAATATGCATATGTATCAAGAATAAGATACACAGAAATGGATCTTGTTTTACTTTCTTGTTTTTCCCACACATAAAATAATGTTGATTAAAATATCTTCAGCTCTGAAACAGAGCATATACCTGCCCAAACTATTCTAGAGACTACAGCTAGTCATATTTTAGTAGAAATAGCTAGAAATGCTGCTAAAAATGAAATTTCTTCTGTGATTTCTTGCTTCGTTCCTTTGTTATTTCCTCTTCCAGTGAAATACCAACCCTAAGGAGATGCAACCAATATCACAGATAGAATATACCCTATGAGGGATACCATGAAGACACAACATTCACAAAGTTATCTTCTTGTCCCTATCACATCTATTTTTTAAACACAAGATTTTACTCCTGCTTGCAAATCCTTCTTCTTTGTGAAATCATGTGTTTGTTAAGAAGTACCTCAAAGAGATTGTACCTAGCACATGGGATGAGTCATGCTTATGAACTGTGGCAAAGTACTGTGAATCTAGTGAAATTTTTAATTTATTGTGTCTCTCCAAATCACAAGCAAGTGCCCAATCAATGCTCTTTAACAACTGGAGAAGATATAAATGTATACTATTTATACAATAATAATTGAAAGTATGACTTAATTTAGAAGAGAGATTGTCAGTCTTCAAAAAATAATTATCTTATTCATTTAGTGCAAACAATACAATAATGATAATAATGATAATAATAATAACAACAACAAAACATTTTTATTCTGCACAATTTTTTTATGTTATCCTGGTGGCTGCAAGAAGCCATATTAACCTTGGATAGAATTCTTCTTCAGTATGTTCATTAGCGTGGGTAAACCTGGCCTGGAATATAAGAAATAATCAGGGTAGAAAATAATAAATATGGGAGAGCGAAAATGTGGGTTCAGAAAATTATTATTAAGAATAAAGCAACTTATGAAGTCATTGATGTCCTTCCGGCTACTGTAATGTGAGACTATGCTAAATTTTTCTCTGATCTTTCCATTCCTCCAGAAAAATACTAGATGTGGTCCTTCAGGTAATTTAATCTCCAGGGCAATACCATTTTCATATAAAACCTTTCTCTTCAAGGCCTTTGGTAGAACTTTAACCTAGAAAGCAAGGTATATGTTCTATGTCAATGAAAATTTCAGACACAATTCTACTAATTCTAAAGTAAATCAGGGCTTCTCAGAGTATTTCAGCATCTGCAGAAAAAAAGTTTACAGGGGAAATCGTAATTAATTTTCTTGAGTAGATAATTAGCCTATTTATGTGACCTGAATTAGAAATATTTGTTGTGGATTTAATTTTTCCAAATGTGATAGATCAGAGAAAACCTTTATATCAAATTTAAGTTTGTGACAAAATAAATATTTCAGTCTTGTAAGGAAAAACATATCTTTCTCAGAGTTATTATTTGTTCATGATCAGAATTTGCTTTGTGCCACACACCTATCTGTTGGTCTTAATCTTAAATTGCTGATTTTGTCTTATCACATGGGCATTAGGTTGTGTTGTCAGGGTTTTTTTTCTGGGAGTTTTTCAGCTGCTTTCCCCTATTTTTTTTCTCAAACTTGATAATGCTGAAAAGCAGAAAGCAGTTTTCCACCTTTCAGAAAGTCTATTTTTGTTTAATAGGGAGGGAAGGTTATGTTTATAAAAAAACAAATATGAAAACCACAACAACAAGGTAATTCTTAAGTTAACCGAGAAAATCTGTGACTATCAGCTAATATCAGTGTATCTAAAGTGATTTTTTTCATTGCCAACGGAAACGGCTCCATGTTAGGAAAGACACAGAATACTTTTTCAGTAATCTTGTCCATTGGCTATGGAACTGAGTAAAAAGAAGTTCAGAGAGGAGATAAAATGTTGTGGTGATGTTGTCTTGGATATAAGATTTGTCAATACAAACGTTTCTCTGTAATCAGAGTCCCAGAAAGTTAATGACCCTATGCTTTCAGAAGACAGGAAAAAAAAATGAAAGGACAATTTGTTTTCATTCTTAAAGAATTGCAAGCAATCATGAAAATGATGAGATGGTTAATTTTGTTGCTTATAAAATCATATGCATTGTTTTTGTCTCATTTTCTTAAGATTTCAAACATTTCCACTGAAGAATAAAAGATAAATCAAAACAAAATACCTTCTGTGGTGGTGTAGTGAATTCCCATAAAGGTTTAGTCCAAAACGTAGTATTCCTTCTTCTTCTTTTCTTCTGATTGTTAATTCAATGCTTATTCTGAATTTTAGCCAGAATACACAAAAAACCTCATTATTTCTTGATTGTGATCTACCTTATAATTTTTCTACTTCATGAAAGAATGCTTCCAGTCAGCATTATTTGCTAACATATATTTCAATTTTTTAAATTGACAAGAAAATGTTTTTTTCATATACAGATATTTATACTAAGTCATCAAGAGAAATAAAGGGAAAATCACTAAAATCCCAAGCAATCCACACGCATTATGTTATGGAAAAGGTATTCTTATTCTGACCAAATTGATTTTTTTTTGAGGATTAGTTAATTGAAAGAAACAAAAATACCTATCAGTCATTTTATAAGTTAATTTTCTTGGCTCGCTGCATTTACATCAATAAATACTTATTTCAAGGGGGGAGTTTACAAGACTGTTTATCATGTTTACATTAGTGATAAGTGCAAACACATGCACACATCATAGTCATTTTCTTTACATGTGTTCTTATCTGAAGACTAACTGGTAATTTTGTTACTGACCCCGTTTGGTGTTGAAGTGGTTCTAGGAATATCAGATGAACAGTTATTATCGCTCGTGATAAGCCTAGTCTTTCTTTAAATCAAAAAACTGTGTAAAAATAGAATCTTACTTACAAATAGTGCAGTTTATGAGGTGTTTTGTGTGAACACATAAAATACATAAACATGGCTTTTTATTACGTAGTCCTTATTTTCAAACTCACTTTGAATCGGCAACTTGCACAAATGTACATTTTCTTGAATGTATTTGTGGCAGCATTCCCCCACACCTTCATAGACACTTTCCTGTTGAGAAGTCTATTAAGCTCCCTGGGGAAACTCTTCCGTGAAGAATGGTGTCTCCATCCTCATCAGGAACTTATAAACCTGAATATTTGGGTGTTTTGTTTCCCACTTGTGCAAGCACCAAGCCTGACACCATGGCACATCAGGACAGGGAGCACAAATTGGAGTTGAAGTTATATTGCTCCCACACAGCAGCTCTTGGTGGAGGAACGTCAACCAACCAAAATGAGCAAGGGCAACCACTGCATCTACCTGGAATTCTCTAATTAGCACTTCACATAACTTACCCTTTTTTCAGTGCCAGCTCAGCATTAGCATGTACATCCATGAACTCCCTCAACTGAAACTGTCTGCTAAACAAGCTGATTTTTTCTGCAGTACACGGCTAATAGCCAAATTTTTATATTATAGGTTTTTTCAGCGTTATGGGTTTATTAAGAAAATCAGGTCTCTGTCTACAATTCTGCAATCCCTGCATTTTAGAATTAAGAGTGCAACAAACAAGAATGACTTTAAATGTTTTACATATAGGCTTTGACTTGTATTTAGAGTTTTTTCGTTTGTTCAAATGAGGAGGGTGAAACTCATCAAATCACTACAGAGTTTGCTTTTCCTTTACCCTCGGTTCTCCTGTAGAGCCTTATGCTTTGGAATCTTAGGAATATTGTTCAAGTGCTTACTTATTCAGTGTCCATAAAATGCAAATTTAAGATATCTCTGCAGGTGAATTGCAGTAGATGGTGACATTATTGTATTATCTTGAGCAAATCTTTTCATTCTCCCCCCTTTTTCTATGCCTATATATGTGTCTGTGGGAAAGGGAAGAAGGGTTCTGTGTGAAATTGTGTGTTCTCACTCCCTGCTGACAGTGAAGATCCCATTTCTGTTCTTTTGGAAGGAAACTGCTTTGTTTAGACATTAATTCATGGCCATATTTTGCTATTTCTATTTTTATAGTTTACTTTTGTAAGACTGATCTGATTCTGACAGGCACTGTACACACACAAAAGGAAAAGACAGACCATGTCTTAAAGAATTCATGTCCTTAAGATAATAAAAGCCTTAGCAGATAAAAGGAAGAAAAAAAAAAAGGCAAGATTAATGATTAATGATTGATACAATAAACAGTAATTTCTACATGTCAGTTCCAGGACCATGCTTTTAATGCTTACACAAGGACCAGCAATGACTTCCAGTATTTAGATATGGAAAAGTCTCTTTCTTACCTGGAGAAGAAGGGAAGACAGCAATGAATAAAAGATGCAAAAGTATATTCCAGGAACTGATGGTCAGAGAAGACCTTTTACGGGAATGTCAAGAAAAACTACCAATAAATACCACCCGCTCATCAAAATAACAAATTGAATTGAATAGTATATCTCATAACAGAAAATAATCTCATTTATGAAAAAAACATTAAACACCATTCAAAATCCAGTCACAAACAAAGAACATTCTAATCCATTTGAAGTTGTTTTATATAAGGTTAATAATTTGTATTTAAGGAGAAAGAATATTATGACATTTCTTCCATTTATAGGAAGTGTTTTTGAAAAATATTATGATTTCTTCACTTTTCTATGTTTCATTCCTAAACATGGGGGGGTCATCCTGTTTCAAAAGTGTTGCTCAGCTAAGGAACGCAGGAGCTACATAACAACTAAAAGAGTCAGTGGTGTAACATATTAAATCTAGGGATACAGTCTTTCTCAATTTTAGAAATTAAGAAGTTCTTCCAAAAACATTCAAATATACATTTAAAGATGGTTTATTAATTTTGTTGTTGTTACGGATATACCAGTAGTACTTATAACCTGCCAGACATCTACCACCAACTAGTTTTAAGTTTTGAGCGCAGTATTCAGAATGGAAGTCTTTCTAGTCCTGTAAGAACAGGCTATTAGATATTGAATTAATTGTAACAAGCATTTTTAGTCATAATACCCTTTTCAAATTGATCTGTAGGGGGAGTTTCACACATAGAAAGGGATGACATTGTAAAAAGCCATTAGATGATCCTTTTGATTTGAGGCTTTCAAGGTGAGTCATGCTTTTCAAAAAGTTCTCACCATTGCAGAGTATCAGCATCAATATAACTTTACTTTCTATGGCTCTTTTGGGAAAACTCTGTGTATTTCTGTTAATGCCTGAGGGAGTCACGCTGGGTCTTTAAGAAGGACTTATATTGAAATTGCTTTTTAATTTTTTTTCAGATGGACATGATGTGAAATAGGAAATAATTACTAAGCACGCGTCAAAACTCATAGTCCTGATGGTAGACTTGCTCTTCCATCTAAAAAGACGGAAGATCAGGAGAATGGAGCAAAATCAGTGAGGAATCGGTTTGATCCTGTTTCAGTTCTAACAGTAGAGTTCATGGTAATACACTGTACCACCATCTGGCATATAAGACATATTTTTCAAAATACAGAGCTATGTTGTTGGATTTAAAACAGAGAAAATGCTACTGCCAATGAAGTAAACAAGGAAAGAAAGCCAGTGGCCACATAGTGCAGTTCTGATTCTCAGAGAAATAAATGCCAGGGAAACTGAAGAGTGGTTTTTTACTTGTTTAATCCAACACCTGTAGATACAGCAAGACTCATTAATTGTAGAGAAGACAAAGTGGTGAGGTTAAACTTTGTATTGTCACCAAAATTCTAATCAACAAAATCAAGTGTGATTGTTGCTACTTGTCTGGAAGATGCAAAATATTTCCTGTCAGGGAGCAGATGTATTTGGTCAGCAAATTAGATGGTCTGCGATATATTTTTCTGTTTCTCCTACACAGAGAAATGAAGAAAGATCTGTTTTCACTAACTTTCAGAATATGTTTCTTACAAGTAGATGAAATATATCCCTTTGAAATGGATTAGCTACTGAGATGTCTTACAGGCATGGGGATGTTAATAGTGAGCAAGAGGTAGCATTACCATTTAACATCAGGCATGACTGTATAGCAGCAAAAATTGAAAGAAAAAAAGAACCTCACCTTGAAAAAAAAAGATCAGTTTCAGATACCTGAAATTTTCTTAGAAGATAATTATTTGGCAGTGGACAAAACATACCATGATGCTTCAGCTGAGTAATAAAGCATGTGTAGAAAGGCAAAAATAGCAAAGCAATACAAAGACTTCAAGATAGATTGGATTATGAGAAGAATCCTGTCTCTATTTGTACAAGTCTGTCTTCCATTTGTACAATCCTGTCTTCCATTTGTACAAGTCACTTGGGAAAAATCCTTTGTAAAGAGATATACAGTTCTACATTTGGGAGGTTGATCTATGCACTCATATTGTCAATAATGACAAAAATCTCTTTCCCTTGTGGTCAGCAATCTCCACAGAAGCTCCACAGAAGGGATATACTTTGCTTGCTTATGAAAGTATATGGCATGCACTGCTGGCCTCCAATGTATGTCTTTGAAATTATGCCAGTGATAGAGGAAAAAAATAGAAAAAAAGAAATGCCTATTAAAAAGAACAGATAAGGTCACTGAAGGTTATTAACAATTTACCTAAACATCTTTCAGGTATAGTTTACTAATATTTGCCCAGTATTCTGAACTAATGGTCTAGTCTTAGTGCATTTCTGTTCATCTATGAATACAGAATTTAAAAACTCTAAAATTAAGAATAAGCAATGGTTTCTATAAACCAGAAGTACTTTTGGGGGTGCAGTAACTATCTAATGTCAAAAGAATATAATGATTTATATTTTGCTTTGTTACATTTTCCTTTCAAAGGTAAAGGTTCTACTTTATGACCTAATATGATGTCAAGACACAAATAACAACATATTCAAAAATATAGTCATAGAAATAGAGATTAGTAGTGAATTAATGGCGAGAATAAAACCCATAATGCTGTAGCCTTAAATCTATCTTTTCCACAGAACTACAACACTGTCTATTTTTTTTGTATTTCAGAAGTTGTAACATTAAACATAGTGTTTTGATTTTGTGACAAGACACATTATATCCATATAGTGTCATTTCAAAGATAATGTATCCGTTTAAGAAATGTGATTTCTTTTGTATATTTGAAGTTTGTTGCCTGATAATTTTGTTAAATATTACCCAGCTCATGTTGGGAAAAAACCAGATTTCCCACTCAACTTCTCTTAAAATTTCATGATTTTATAGGACTGTATCTTTCTTTTTATAGGACTATGTTGATTTGTGTCCTCTTTTCCAAGGCAGTCTTTATGTAGAACACTTCCATAGCTGTAAGCATCTTTTTTATCTTTCTGTGTATCTTTCCTAGATCTTTCAGAGGTGGATGAATCCTTTCAAAGCACAAGGCTTCTTAGAAAGGAGTATGATAACCTGGATGATGTTCTTCTGTTAGATATATTCTCATTCCCTTTTTAACCAGTTACACATGTAAAAGTGAGCAAGGTGAATTGCTGATATAAATCGGTAACATATATATGAGGACTGTGAGAGCATAAGTGGGTCACATATGGATGATATTCTTCTTTTGCATAGAACATATTCATGGCAATAACAAGAGACCGAGTCGCTCTGATGCGCCCAATATCACACCTCAAGTCAGGCTGGAATCACATGGCTGATGCTCACACACAGTGAAGGGTTAGAGCCAAAACACAGACTTGGAACACAAAGGCATCACTACTAACTTCAAAAAAATGTATATGATGCCCTTCATTTGAATTAGTGTCAAATATCTTGGAGCTTTCACTGAGTGTCTGATGCAGTAAAGTCTTAAATATATGTCTAAAATTAAGAATGGAGGGCAATATTACCTTTGATGGCCAAGGTTCTGAAAAGGAAGTAAGGCTTATGGGGAGGGAATCTTTCACTAGACTAACCAGTAATTGAACCAGAAATGGATTTTGCACTTGAAAGTCTGTCTTTCTTTCCCTAAGTGTATTACTGGATTTATCAAAAGACATTACTCCTCTCTGCAAAGCTTGTTGAACTTAAAAATGCCAGTAATTCTGGTGGAATCAGTAAAGATAATTACATTTAAAATACATATAGTCATGAATTGTCAGTGAATTGTCATCTAAATTATACCTGACTCTAAAACAGAAATTCAACAGCAGCCCTCTAAAGCAGACATCACCTCTCTTCTTTGATATTCATTTGAAAATGCATTATCTGCATGTCAGGGCATAATTTCCACATTATGGTTGCGGCCAAAGCAGGCTTATAAAGCCAATAGGCAGTAGTCATGCTTTATGTAGCCCCGAATTGTCAGGCAAATGAAGTCTCCTTTTCCATGGTCCAAATTCTCCTAAAGACAGAAGATACCTTGTGAAACAGAATTGTGTTTGCTTTGCAGTGATGGAGCTCACCTCAGACACGCTTCCTTGAAGCAGGCTTGAGTTGAGCTGATGTTACTGGCTTCTCACGCTTATGAGTGCCAAGGGGAAAAATAATTTAAAAGCTGTACGTTTAAAAGTAGCATGCACCATTAAGCTGAGTCTACTGTTGAGGAGATGTGTGAATTGACTGATATATTGACATGGTGCTTAGTGCAGCAGTGCAGACCTGCACATGGCTTGGGAGTCGAATAGGGAGGGGGAGGAGAGCTATTTGTTTTGTTGTGTCAAACCATTCTGCTGTCTCTGAAAGGAAACTCATTTTGGGATAATGGAAGAACAGGCATAGAAACTCAAACAATAGTTGCTGGATCTTAAAAGACACCCACATGTGATTTACTTCCTTCCTTTTTAATAGACTGTTATGCATTAAGGTGTCCATAGTGTTATTAAACTGGTGTATTCAGAATATTTTAAAAGAAAGTGGAGCATCTTCAAGCTGACAGGCACTTGTACTGAGAACAGCCAATGTTTCTTTCCTTGATCCCAAAGATGCTGTCTTATGGCTCCAATTTTTTCTTTATTTTAAGAAAATTATCTCTTCATTATCTATGTTTACAAGAACCTCACTGTGTCTGTATTCTCATGAGGTTTATTTTGTCATTAAGAGTACAGAATGAAAGATATTTCACATTTGCATTGGTGAGTTCAAGATGAATTTTTCAACACCAGTTTTATTTGACATCATGCTATCTGCACTCCTTGATCAACCCTTCATGCAGAATCCTTTCATAGCTTTTTTAGTGCTGTTGATCAGATGTGGGGACTGTGCAAAAATGAGCCTCTTTTTCCCTAGCTATTGTGGCTGTTATTGAGGCAGCCAAAGCCTAAACTATGTTAAAATTGCTACATGATATGGGTAATGAAATGCAACAATCTTTTCTACTTTGTTGAGTGAACCAACTGATTCCATATTGCAGTATTTGCATTGAATGTAAATACATTGGAGCCACTCTTTCTACCCCTGGACTATACAGAGAAATACTGTTTGAAAACCCAACAGGCAGAAAAGCACCAGAGAAATATAACAGGGAAAGCAGTTTACCCTGTAAATATTATATTAGCATGCCAAAAGATAATTAAACTGAAATGATCAGCTCCTTAACGTAATAAAAAGAACATTGAGTATTCTATGGAGCAAAGAGGTATTTTTGGCATCTGGCTACAGCTTCTCTACAGACGTACTATATAAAATAAGTACCAGTTCAGGAGTGCTTGCCAAAAACATTGTCTTAGAATAATGTTGGAAATTCATTGTTGTTGCTATTGCTGTTAATAATATTAGCAGAATTGTTTTTAAGAAAGTTTTCTTTGTAATATATCAAAGATAAAATCAGGAAGAATAAGTTGTATGATAGAGGTGACTCCCTAAGGCTTGATTGTTAACATTCACTTATACTTTCAGGTTGAGAAATTTTTATTGTCAACATTTGTAGGGAAATTGGAATTGTGTTATAAAAACGGAAAAGTTTCTAAAAAAGTGGTGTTGGCTACTGATGTTGGGCACAGATTGTCCCATTCTTCTTTCTCTCCTCTGTCTTTGATTTCTTATTTTTTCCTTTTACAATAGCTGATAAATAATATGGTGTCCATGAGGAGAATGTAAACAATTACCAGAAATAAGAAAGTCATTTCTCTTCATTGAGTATTGCAATTAATCTTAACAGAAGGATGCAGTGAATCATACATAAAATAGCTCAGTAGGTTAGATAAAAACTGGGCAGTAACTAAAGAGAAGAAAAACAACATAAGAAATGAGACTGGTGCAAATAAATAGCAGAAGAATTTAATCAGGAGCTAGCACTTTGTCTTGGCATTAAAAATATAATATAACATGAAATGGACAGCAGCTTTCAACTTCATTCCAGAAATGAACTGGATACCGTCTTCATTTTGGGCCAGCTGACCCAAATGTAAACCAACCTTTTTTAAAAAACTAAATACATAAAAGAGTATTTAATTCTCAACTGAAATCTATACCAAGGTCTAGATGTCCTCCCTTTAATGGAAAAATGATTGCAAAAAGATATTGTGAAGTACTATTTGACATTGAGGTCATGCTACTCACATGCATTACACACAAGAAAGGACTCTTTATGCTTACTTAGTAGAAAAGAGTTGCAGTTACTGCTTGAACTGATTAAGGTATTGTTTTAAAAATGCACTTTTGCCTTTCAAAATGGTTTCATTAAGGCCAGAGTGACAAAATACTGCACATGTGTAATTCAAATTTGTTGCCACTGTGGCAATAAAAAGCAAGTGGTTTTTTTTTTTTTTCTTGCCTCTTTTTTTTTTTTGGTGCATTAAGCAGATTTACTCTTTAACAGTGAAGGTTCAGTGGATGATTATGACATCAAAGTGTGACAGACAGTGATTATGTACTGCAGGGGGAAAAGACGGATAAATACAGACATTTAATTCCCTTAGCTTAGGGGGACATTATTCCTGGCTAGCAGGAAAAATAAGTATTCTATCTCTATTTCATTTAGGTAAAATCAGGTATGGATTCAATCAACTTGCCTTGTCTTTTAAAAATACTTTTTAAAATACTAATTGCAATTTTTTTTCCTTTCCTTAAATAAAATTTCAATGAGTGTTTTCTTTTTTTTTTTTTCTTTACTTGGAGCCTTAATACAGGAAGCTTGTTGTTCTCCATTCCAAAGAGCTCATCCATGACTGTGCCTAGGCACGACCCTCCCTGCCACCTCAGAAAAGGCATAGGACTATGAAATCAATTTTAAAAGGAACATACTGGATACAGAGCCCAAGGAATCTAAGTAATTCCACAATGATTTAAGAACTTCAGGCTTCCTCTGAAACTGGGAATTACTTTTTGTATGTAATTCTCAAAAATAAACGAGAATACATAAAACTTGATGCAAGAAACACAAGATTTGATACAGCTACCACTGAAATTCCAGGAAAGACTTTTTGTCAGATTAGGATTTTGTTGCAGATATAACAGCTCCATCATTCTGATGTTTAACCTATACTAACAAAATGTTTGGGTTTGATCTTAAGTTGCACTAAATAAGCAGAAAATTAAATTGCTGTCAGCCCTTAAAATGAGACCCAGACAATACCACAGATTAAATTCAAAACAATTTTTGTCTTTAGTTCAGAAATATTTATTCCATGAAAGGCAGGAAAGGAGAAAGATGGGGTCAGTGAGGAGGTTGTGGGTTTAGTTACTGAGGGGGGTGGAAAAGACATCAGAATAATCCTCTTCATCTATAGTCAGTATATATCAATTAAGTGCCAGACTTCAAGCACATGCTCTTTAATGAAGAATTTTTAAGGGATAAAAAGCGAAATAGTAAGTCCAGTAGATGACTTGCTTTCTAATGTTGCTACTTCTTTAAAAATACTTTTAAAGCACTGCAGTTTAAAAAATATTATCCCTGGCTTCTTCTTTCACACACAGTGGAACAAATACAGTGGCTGATGAGGGCCTTTTTTTTTTTTGACCCTGCTACTGAATGCATTTTTATGAAGAGAAAAGGGTTCATAAACAACTTCCTTGTGAGGAACAGATGAGTAGATGACATGAGGAAGGGAAAACAGGGGTATAAGGTAAGAGTCAAAGCTGAAATTATTGAAATCGTCTCTTGTGTGCTGAGATTTGCTTTGTTGTGTTAGAAAGCAAAAAGAGAGGGGAAGTTTCCAGTAATACATTGATGTCAAGAAGCTGGGAGAAAATCCTGCCTCCGCAGAAATCAATGGCATACAGCTATCGATTGCCATGAAACCTAGCTTTCATCTAAGTTTTTGCCAGCTAGCAATGATGTGTCCAGCTCAAATACTAGACATTGAATCATTCTTCAAGATATATTCTGATTTTAGTTTAAAACTCCTTGTTGGTGAAAGCCTTCTCTTCAGCTTCCAGAAAACATCTGTATTTAGTTTTTAACTCATCAACATGCAAAAGGTGTCTGTTCATGCATTTCTTGTAGGTTTGCAATTTTTCTTCTCCTCTTCCTTCTCTTCAACCTTTTCTTATTTCCTCTCCTGGCTGAAATCTTGAGGTCTGGTCCTGCAAATAACATAAATAAGGAGAAAAAAAAAATTCCAAATGAACTGTTTCTAAACTTTAATGCTTTATTATACAACACAGTGCATCCTGAAAATAGACAGTCATTCCATGCAGCTGGAAATCCTTTGACCACTGAACATTGGATATTTTTCTAGCAGCTGTATGAACATTTGTGTTGCAGTTTGCAGTGGTTCAGAGTGAACATGCAGGTGGGTGAGTTAGCAGTCCTGCAGAATCATCACAGTCTAATCTAACACTCCTCAAGGAACATGTTTCAGCACTGCCTGCAAAACACACCAAAGTGGTTTTATTGTTAAATAAAGAGCACAGAAACTGCCAATACATAGTCTGCTTCTACACCTTACCTAGAACAGACAGTCTCCAAAGGACCAAATCAGAAGCGCGCTCTCAAGTCCTGTGTCACCTATGATCTTCATTTTGGTGATTGCACGAATTTCCTACACATATCACACTACCATGTGGAAATCTGAATAAAGAATTTGAATCCCTATATAGGGATGCCTGGAAGGCATTTATAGAAAAGTGTCACAACATGCACCTGATATCTTCTCAAACACACTTTTGCCATCATTCATTATATATTTAGGAAAAAGCTTTTAGCTAATGATTTTAGACACGTAAACATATCAGTATCTCTTCTTAAAAGATTAGGAGAGGAATAATAAATCAAAAAGTATTCAGGTGATAAGAGAGGAGATGCTATGAGTTATTGCAATAAGCACTGAATGATACACATGCATTAGGAAGACACCTCAGAAAGATTAGAGCATATCTTTCTGATTCATTTTAATGTAGTTCTTTATATTAAAAAAAAAGGTTTTTCGGGGGAGAGAAAGTAAGCGCTGTTGCTTGTGTAATGTAATAAACCCTTAACATTTTTCATTCTTGCTTTGCTACATCTTTACTTTTTTTTTTTTTTTTATAGTGTAGCTTCTAAAAATGTTAAGAAATTTGGCAGACCTCATGGAATTCTGATTTTAAGAACACAAAACAGGAAGCTATTTTGAATGCTCCCTCTTGATCCATCTTTGTGCTGGCAGCACAATGCCTGTAAAATCCACCTGCTGGAAGTCGGGTGGTTTATGCAAAGGGATGTCATGGTAATTTGGAAACTGCTGAATACAGAGTGAAGCCTTTTCCTGCCCCCAGACCTGCCACACCAGTTTTTCTAGCTCATTACATGCCAAAACTTTTGATTGATGTGCTCACTTCAGTCATGGGTAATTTTAACTCCTATATTAAGTAGCTGCTGCTTCCACTCCATTATATTACCTCGTATGGGGCAAATCAGAGCTCAAGCTTGGCCTGTATTGGCTTGACCTAAAAGGCAGAGTAAGCCTTTGTTCAGTTTTGTGTAGGCAGCAAGCCAATATTTCAAAACAACTCAGACAATCACTCTGCCTTTTCTTAATTGTCAAGTTCCCTTGAAAATGGAGCTTTTAAGGGCTACTGCATAGCATTTTTTTGGGAGCCCTGAGGAGATAAGAAAGTTGGTAGAGGCTTTCTAGACAGGAATACAATTATTTTCATTAAATTTAAGCAAAATATTAAGAGCAGCACAGAATAACTTGTGACTGCCTTGCGCTATTGTCAGTGGGATGGAACTCCTATTTTGCGCAGCCTTGTTGCATAATTCCCTGGATAGGTTTGAGATTGAAAAGAGGCTGAACAGAAACATTGTGTGTTTTCTCAGAAAAGAGCCTCCACCCACAATCCTATAGAAGTCAGGCTGTATGTAAAGAGGGAAATGATTACCTAAAACGATTAATCAATCCTATGGCTCCTTAAAATGAACCTTTTTTAAATTGACTGTTTAGGTTCCCTATCTTTCAAAGAGGAAAACATCAGTCGTTCCAGTTCATCTCATCATTAAATTAGTGTATAAAATGGGAGACATTTAAGTGGCTGTGAAGGGCTGTGAACGGATATATCTAATGTTTCTTAAATCTGATCTCTCCCCTCAGGTTCAGGGCTATATATCATCCAGTCACCTAAAGATTTGAGAATGATACAGAATATATGATTTTAGACTGCCAGCAGATTCTCCTTTGTTTAATTCTGTTTCAGATACCACTACTGGGAGGAAAGCCGTTAGCTTGAGATGTGGCTTGGCTTTAACAATAGGATAGCTGAGAGGAAATAGTCACCCTAAATAGTTTTTGGACTTCAATTTCTGTGTTAGGTATGCAATTTAAAGATCCATGTAAAGCTATTTGGTGGAACATTAAGCATTCAAGCTCCTACCACTGCTCCACTGATTAAGTTCAAATGCACATTTCAAATATAACTGTGTAGATATTGTTACTTGCTGACAAAGCACATTTATTCAGCTGGGCTGGTTATAAGTAATAAAGACACAAATTACAAATGTGCATAGCCATGCCTGGATCCATTTTATCATTTTTTATACAGCACGGACCTAGACACTTAGCACCTTCAAAATGATCTTCTGGATGGATTATTTAAGCATTGTACAAACATCTAGATTAAAACCATAGCATAGTTCAACAGAAAAAGTGGGATTCGTTTGACTAAACAGACACAAACTTCACAAATGTTGATATATGAATCCTTGAGCTAATTATGAAGATATACCCATCTTTGAGCTAATTTTTTAATCCTCAGAAATAAACAGGTTCTTTCTGAGATTAGTGAACCTCAGTCCAAAATAGTTAATTAACACACACCAAGATAATTACTTTTTACAATGACTGTTTGTCTCTGTTAGGAAGAAAGGGAGACCTCTGTGTACAGCTTGGAGTATTTTTCCATACTGCTGATGCCAAGAGTTAGATACGAACAATCCCTTCCGAAGATTCTCAAAAACCTAGTGCGGGAACTTGTAACCTGAGGGTTTAGGTTTTTTGCTTTAGTGTCATAGAAAACTGGAACCCGCCTGCTCAAGTTACTCCCCAGGGTTCATTCTACCCCTTTCCTAAAGTTTATTGTCTTTGCAGAGGGGCAGTTGATCTAAACTATTATATTAAACTGGCTTTGATTTCAGTTCACAGAACTAAATATAATAATAATTTAAGAGAGGTCACAGAGGTTCTCCTTGAAGAAAAGGGAAAATTAAGAAGTAATTAAAGGGCTTCTTTTGCCTCGTTATATATTTGAGGAACTGTGGAATTCATCATCTCAGGAACATATAGAGGTCACAGATTGTAACATATTAAAACAAGGAATAGACTTTAACACAGATGCCCACTACCCACGAAACATGAGTGTTGACACAGGCTTCAAGACAATGTGTGCTTCTGTATTTTAGTACAGAAAAAGAAGAATACCTTCAGACATCCGCAGGACTTAAATAAGTACTCAAGGAACACATTCTCTTCTTTTCTTATTTTTCAGGGCCCCATGATATAGCATCAAGTTTTATGAAGGCAACAACAATTTTAAAGAGCCTAAATCACTTCCCATCTACTTTTGCAGCTGTGACATGAAAAAAATAAGTGAGAGAAACATCTTCAGTGCACTGTATTCCCCTCCTGACACTTTTTAAAATTTTCAACCCTTGTGTTGACACAGGCCATTTCTACCTGGCATGATTTTTTCACCCATGTCAAATAGGTGAACATTTATTGCTAGACTACCAAAAATTTAATACCTAAAAGCAAAAAAAAAAGATGAAAGTGATGTTTTTATTTTAGAATCCTGGAAGGTAGGAATGGACACATAAATTCATTAAAATCAGACTAAATTTTTTTGAATATTTATGCACATAAGCTATAAAATTTTAATATAATATGCAAAATAAAACACAGCAAATTTCATCCCAGAAAATGCACAAGGAAACTTTAAAAGGCCTTACACCGACTTTTAACTCTGGAAAAGTCACAGTGTAGAAATAGCCATTGCTTTCATTTAAGAATTTAAATTTGAAAACAACGTTAATTTTTTGTTCACTTAGAGATGTTGAATCAGTTCTTGAAACATCACTACCAGTAACACAGTAGCAAGGGATGTTATTTTAAACTCTTTTAGTTAAAGGGTTTTTTCTTTTTTTTTTTTTTTTTCCAAGAGCTTGAAACTCTCGAATCATCAACGTGCCCCTTGAGGATTTTTTTTGTCTCCTTCTTCCACATCTTAACTTTTACATTTTCCATTTTGTTGCCTGATTAAATCATTCTGCAAATCCTGTTTAAAGTGCCTTTTTTCACAGAGATTCAAAGCTTGATGTAAATACATCATATCTGTAAAAAGAGAAAGAAGCTAATACAGTTATGAATACACTCCGGAGGAGTTCATCTGAACTTCGGGCACGGTCTGTGATTTTTAACAGGTATGTATATGGCCTTCACTGCTCTTTAGCTCCAAAGTGCCATCATAAAATGTTTTTTTTTTTTGGAGAATAGTGTATACTGGGATTAACAAACTCCTTTTATTTCACTACTGCACAGGGGTTTTTGTATGTGGAAGGCTGTGGTGATGCTCTTCTTCTGGGTTTAAATCAGGTTTGGTTCAATTTATTGCACAGAAACATCTATACTAGAACCACTCTACCGTTATAGAAATACCAATACAGTAAACCATCAAAGTACTCCTAATGGAGTCATTATCAAACTGAACTTTTGTATCAATGCAATAAATTCACTGTCTTGAAGCAAATCAAGGTAAAGAACATTTTTTTCTGTAAAACAGAATCTGTACTAAGGGTTTATATTAGCACAGATGTGTGAGTTTAAGTTCACCTTCCACAGTTTGGCTCTTCAAACTGTAAAAATGTCTTTAAGGTAGATATAACTGAAGTTAATTGGGAACCAGCTTGGAAGAAATGGCTTAAATTTAACTTCAATAAAACAGTGTGACATGGTAGTGGATTAAAAAGTGGTTTAAATTTGGTGTAAATGTGGTGAAAATGTCTTGTTTGTATATGCAACCTTTGTGCAGTCAGCTGTCTCCTTACTAATTCTCCCGGTTCTATCTTGAAATGTATTTTATTCAAGCTCAGACATCAGCTTTCCTTCAAGTATAGCCTTCACATATAAGCAAATGTGTGTCAAGCAATTTAGGAATATGCCTGAAAGAAATATGATTTTCCCTCCTGAATCAATCAATCCTCTCTTCTTCCTATACTACCTATACAATTCTTATAAATGATACCTTCACAATTCTACTGGGAGGTTAAGTAAGTGAAATGTTAATGCAGTTCTCGTATGAGAAAAAATACATGTAGATTCCCAGTGCTCTGTAATCATAACGCCTCAAGATCATATTCATATCCTTGAAATGCTGGCTGCGTATTACAATGTATATTTCTTTTAAAAGATTAAAAACAAACAAAAAAAGGAAAGAAGCAGGTAGAATCAATGCAATTGTGTGAGAACTAATGTAATTAACTCACTACAATTGGAACCTTGCATAGGATTTACAAACAAAGGGGTGGGATTGCAATTAAAATGTTCCCTTGTCCCTGAGCAAGCCTCCCCTTTGATCTTTTCAGATGACAGAAGATGTGTCTTAGGAATTAGAATGTAATGCAGGCATCAGCCGTGATTGATGGAGTGGTATCAGGGCTGAGCGGAGAGGAAACTCTTCAGGCGAGCAGGCATGTGCCACTGTATTTATTGCACTGCCCCTCCTCCCAGTTCTTTCCTGAAAGGAACCTTTTCACCTAGGTTTAGCTTGTCATTAGCAAGGGCACTACAGAGGGGTGATTTTGTTTTTTAGTTATGGTCTCTGGAAGCTGTGTTCTGTCAGGTGCTCCTTTCTTCTGACCTACTTAAGACTGCAGCTTTGCCTTTAATAAGAGCACAGTGCCCTTTTCACAGGTTGATAGTCACGAATAACAATACACACTGGGATAAAAAAAAAATTAATGTAGATACAAAATATCGAGTATTTAGGTTACTACCTCTAACCTGAAACAAGACAGAGCAGAAATATTTTCTTTAGTTGTGTAAATAAAATATCTCTGGTATTGGAAATTTTTAGCTAGGCTTTGCACAAGCTCATTTAGCACCTTTCTTGTTTACAAATATTAGTACTAGTCCATAGAGTATCTAATAAAAAAAATAAGATTATTGCTAAAGACTCAGTCAAAAGAAGTGTCTTCAGCAACCAGTATTCTGAGTCCTTAAGCATATAAAATGTAATAACTCAAGTCTCTTTAGAGGAATTGCAGGTGCTTTCATCAGCTACACCTCAGGGTCATTATTTAGTCTTTAAAAAGTGCCCCAAAATAATCTGCTAATAATTTAAATTATATTTAAAAAGCAATAAAGGTAATGTGTTCATGGCAGTGGCTGTTGCTTCATGACTGACCACCTGACAGTCATTTGCCTTCCAAAGTTATAGTCAGATTAATGACATTGTACCACAATGGCCTCATCTCCTGAAGAAAAAGAGGCCTTTTAGTGTAAGTTGCATGTGTGATTCTTCTGCTACGCAGCCTATGCATGAAGCCGTCTTATGCAGAAAAAACAGGTCCAGTGGAATGGGATATGGAATAGGAGAATTCTGGAAGGAAGACGAGATATTTGCTTTGCATACCAAATTCTTATTTTAGAGTTTTATGTCATAAGAATCTTGCCTATGATATTTGTGTAGGCTAGGTTAGTCAATCCTACAATAGGTGAGTCAACAGAAAATATAAGCAAATGACTAATTTTCATTATATCTGTAACTTAATTCATATTCAAATAATCTTATGTTTTATTACATATTATGCTTTATAGAATATTATAAATATATGGTCTTTCCTTAAATGATTTAAGTGATTTGTCATTTGGGATGTAAGAGAAGAATTAAATTAATTTTTTTTAGTTTGAGAGAGGAAGGAAAAGAAACCCTTCTGTTTCACATGAACTTGTCTAAACAGCTTATGTAAGACCTGTAAAACTTCTACAAACCTAAAATAGCATTTCTTAAGCAACTGTGGCTGAACAGGAAATGTAGCAATAAGCAGGAATCTATCAAACCAGTTAGAGCTTTTAAGAGTGGCACGTGTCTGTACTGCAAAGCGAGAATTCCCATGTAACCAAAGCGACTTTGTGGCATTAGTTCTTTCCGGGATTTAGCCTTCACTAACTAGTTTTTTATTAAACTCTACCAAACTTCAAGGACGTAGCTCTCAGGTGGCATATTACAAGAGCATACAGCAGCCTTTTGTAGACTAAATATAATTAGGGTTAGCTGATTGCTAAGAGAATTAGAGGAAAAGCATCATGAAAAAAAAAGGGAAAAAAGTGCCCCTGTATTTTAAAAGCTGCATTTAAAGCTGCTTGTGAGAGTATACATAAAAGTTTTAATAAGTAATCGCTAAGGATAGCAGATATATACCATACTGGTTAATTAAGCCATCATGGAAAAAATGCTGCAGTAAGCAGTCGTTAATGGCTCTCTCAACAGATTCACCACTCCTTTTCTCTCAATTGATTCTACTAGACTTTTTATTACAGCTGAGAAAAAGCAGGAAAAATAATTTGTGATACCTAGATCAAGAATGACAGTTGTCTCTGAGTGTAGCATATCTCAGGACTTAATCTAATTTGCTAAAAAAAAAAAAAAATTACTTAATTGGTGAGACATCAACAACACAAAAAAACCTGATTTTTCTGTAGTCTTTCAGAGTTTTGTTTGGTCTTTCTGTCTTTCCGGCTAATTAAAATGGTTGAAAGGCAAAAATATTTCTCATGGAAAACTATTGTGGCTGATCCAAACGTTTTCTGTTGTGGAATAAATACCCCTATTCCTCTTCCTGCATGTGTGTTACATGATCAAGGTTTGTAGATGAATGAGATTATTCATGGAAATTAGAACGGTACATCTGACTTCATTTATGCCACATAAGATTTAGATGTCAAAACAAGGTCTTTTTAAGGAAAATGAAGATACAGGGGGTGGGCAGTGGAGTGTACATAAGCTTGACAAGGAGCAAGTTCAAGCTTGACTGATATAGAGGATAAATTTGGTCTTCTGTGAGTGTTTTGAACGTCTGTGCTCCTAAATTAGGTCCTGCTCAAGGTTTAATTTTTTAAGGTTGAATAGGGAAGCTGTAAAGCCGCAGATACTTAGAAAAGAAAAACTTGTAGCACACATTCCCTGGTCTTCCAAACCCAGGCTGCACAGTAGTCTTCTCTCTCATTGTCAGAGATCTGAGCAGTCTGATTAAGATTTCAGACCTGAGAGGGATATGTCATAGAAGGAGATTTTCAGAATCAAAATAAATTACCATAAATGCCATTTGTTCTTAGGGAACAAGAGCGCATTTTACTGAACACAGAAGAAATTAAAAAAAACAAAACCAAACCAAAACCAAAGCAAACAAAAGCAAAGAATGTTCCTTTCCTCGAGTCTTCAAGCCGCTTCTATACCGCAAGTGGTTTTCCCATCTGCATGTCACTTTTCAGTATAGATTTCTTGAACTTCTTACTTCCAATGGCAAAAACTGATGATCTGTCTTTCTCTCACCCTCCCCCTCTCTTCTTCTCCCCACCCCTCACCCCACATCCTTCTTTAATTTTAAATGTTCTGTTTGTGTCTGTATGGAGGGGCTAGTATTTCTATTCTCCCAGCTGTCCAGACCTGGTGAGCTATGGTCGTGCAGTATGGTCTATTTCTCATCCCTGATCTCAAACATCCTTCCAAGAAGAATCTGAAGATATTGGAGGGTAGTGTAGATCTGGGTCTTCTGACAAGTGCACATGTGGTAGTAGTGGCAAGACTGCAGTCTCTGTGTAATGAAGTGTGCCTGTGCTGCTTGGACACAGTTGTATTTTCTAGACTAGCAGACTTCTGGATTAATGAAGAAGAAATCTTTGTCTACTGAGTTACAATTCTTTTTTCTAAAATAGTTTTTTTTCCAAGAACAGTTTTCACATAGTTCTTCCTGATTTCAGTGCAGTAATACACAGGTTTTGTATTAGTTCTGTTGCAGATACAACGCCATTTATAAAAGATAAATAGAAGACCCATGTCCAGAAATTAACCAGGCCTAAGGACTGGAGTGTTTATGTAAATTATTATAAAAGTCTGTTTTTTCCTTGGGTGAGTCATTCTCCATTCTATGTCCTGAATGCACAACGGATAGCATGACTGGATCAACTCCTCTCAAGCAGTTTGGATGTCGTTGCCTTAATTCAGGTTATAGAAAAGTTTACCTTGATTGTTAAGCATTGTACCAGGACAGGTGCTGTCAGAGGCAGAAATAAATACTATCTGAATCTTTTTACTTAGTACTTCAGAGGCAGCCATAGTGTTAACAGTTGAGCCTTAGTATGTGCAAACCACCCATAGTGAAAAGAAATGCTTTGGAGGTTTTGGAGAGAACCATTGTATTAGTATCCAGTGGAGACTTTGTTAGCTTTTGTCTTGGGTGGAGGCCATCATTGTTTCAAAAACTGATTAGATTTCCTATTGATTTCTTCATGAAAAGGCAGCCAACAACCTCATCAGTTATACATTCTTGAGTGCCATCTACTGGCACCTTCACTAATACAAGCCCATATACACATTTGCATGCATGTTTACATATTTATGCATGCACATATGCAGACACACATATCTGTATATGCATATATACATGTAAATGGGTCTCTAACTCAGTATTGCAATAACCAGTTTACAGCGTGCATTCACCCTTTGAGGGCTCTCTCCTCATTGTTACTATGCTTAGGAGTTAAAGCTAAGCTAAATTAATGAAGCCGGTGTTCCTATGAGACTGTATCTCGTATTCCTAACCAATTCCATGCCGCCTCCCATATGCACAGAACTCACAGATCTGAGCTCCCAGTCTTCCCACCATCATCCTAGACTCTCTGAATTGACCGAGATATAATTGTTCTTTCCTCAGAGGGAACAATAAATTCTGTTCTTTACTCTGTCTCCAGAGTTCACAACAGTTTTAGAACGTGCACATCTTTGAGCTACCTTTTCTTCTTCTCAGACCGCACTGGAACTGATCACCAAGGACATAAAAGTTACCAGGTAGACCAGCACAGATGCAGAGGCTGTAATCCCATCTCTCGTTTCATTTTAATTGCATTCATTTTCATGTCGCTCATTTTAATTAATTGGTTGCCCTAATAATCATTAAACATGAATTGACAGTTAAATAAATATATTAATTCTTCTTGAAGGAGATTTAAAGACTTTTTGGTTTTATTTGGAGCTTGGAGGTGAATCTTCAGGCACTGAAAAATATCCCAACGCCATTGGCATTCATATGGAAATGAACAGGTGAAAGGGAACACAGACTTTTGCTTACAGTAGTTCAGACAAGTCCCTTGTCACTTTGGCATTGCAAGTGGCATCTCAGAGGATAAGCACACAGGGTTAAGTTCTAGCCAGCAACCAAGGTCTTTGCAAAACAAGGGTGAAGACATGGTAAGTTTCTCAAATCTATATTCGGGATTAATCTTTACCATTTATTCCTCTCCCATGGAAAAAAATCTTTGTCCTGTTTCTACCAGATAATGACAAATAAATATGAGAAAAAGACATCCACTCTACAGATCAGGCAGGATTGTAGAAGTTACATATCTGTGCTCTGTCCAGATGACAAAGTGTAGCTACATACATTTACCACACATAAATTACAAACTATCAAGTCAACAACCAAGCAACAATCGTTTGCTCCTTTTCAATGTGGTCTCTGTCCTACTCCATGTGTTTCATTCTTCTATCAATAAAGGCCTGAGAAAAAAACATTCATCATTTCATCTTTCAGAAGTAAATTTTAGTGATGAGCCCAGAACTCAGGCAGTTACTAAATATCTGCTGAAATAACATTCAAAAAGAAAAAAATACTTGCCCTTTATAACCATTTGCTAAACTGGAAAGCAAAAACCTTGGTATAGAATCAAAATCTATTGCAACGTATCAAGATCTGGACTCAAAATGTTTTCATCCCTTTCTTTTTATTAAAAAAAAAGTGCTTGCTACATGAAAAGAATAAGTTTTGATCTGGAATTTTCAGAAGAAAGAATAAGGAAGCAACCATTTGCAACTAAATTATGATCCTTTTGAAAAACGAGTTTAACCTCACGAATATGAGCAGTTCTAGGAAGCTACTATGTAAAAAATAAACAGTAGGAAAGGCTAGAGTTCTCATGTAATTTTAAGCTAACATAAAACAAGGAAATATAATAAACAATGGAAATAAAAATAAAAATATATCAGCTTATGCACATTTTCCCCCTTTCCCTTTCTCTTACAGTTTTATTTCTATATTAAACATCTATCTATTTCAAATTTTATGAAATCTCTGCTTTTCTACTTTTGAATTGATTGAATGCTTTAACTTTTGCCGACTTCTAATATTGTGCTTAGGAGTTTTATTTTCCTATGAGACATCTGTCTCATCTTCTGAAATATGTTACATTCCACGTTTTCATTTAATTTTAAATTAGATCAAAATAGAATAGAAATATAAACTAAAACCACTGTATGTTTTCCTGTTAGCTACTTTCTTTCCTTCATTTTTCATCTACAGTTCAGGTGCTCTTCTTGCCCTATTTAAATAGTCGCAAACTATAAGCAAGCAGTTAGAAAACAGGTACAAGTTGCTCTCTGTAAAGCTGCATTTGTGCAACATACATCCACTCCACTAGACCTCAAAAAAACCTAGTATTAATGATACTAGAGGTCAGTGGAAACACAACTATTGATTTTGATGAGCTTTGGATTAAGATCAAAAGAAACTGGAAGTTTTAATAGGTCATTTCTCATGGGGGGTGGAATAAGATTTTCATGCACTGCTGAATCATAAATAAGGAACAATATAATGATTTATTGTTTAACTCTACCCTGACTTTAAAAGATAAGATTTTTTGCTGGAAGAGGGTTTTGGAGCATATTACATAAAAAATCCCAGTAGTACAAAACCAATTCCATGCATTATGATTTTGAAAATATTAAAACTGTGAAGAATTTCTCACTTGGTAAATAAACACTCATTAATTTATCTCACAGTATATTTTAACAATTTACCCTTAGTCTATAGTTGACTAGAGACAGTAAAGATTATTTCTGCTTGTTATAACAGGAGATTACCAACCTATATAGTTAAATGAATCATGTTTTCCATTGCACTCCATTATAGCATCTCATAATTTTCTGAAACTTACAGTTTTTCAGATTGAAATTTTGTAGTTTTTTTGTCTCTGAATACGATGTTTATTGGTGCTGTCATTATTCTTTTTACTGGCTATTATTTTCTGCATGAAGATCGTTTATGCAAACTGTTTGACAAGTTTTGAAAGATAACCAAGATAGGGGAGAGGAAGATAATGTTTTATTTCATGTAAATATCCCTATTTTTAAGATTATTTAACAGCTTTAATGCTTCATATAATGACAATAAAATTTAAATTTTCCACTGCATTGTACTTATTGCAAGTGTATTTAAATGTTCTCAGAAAAAAAAAAAAAAGGTTAAAAACCTGAGAACAAATAACATAATATTAGACTGTGCTATTTGAGAAATATTATCTGAACCTGTAATTAAAGACTGAAATAATGCATACATGCAGAGACAAAGTTGAAGTTGTATGTGCTACAGAGCAGACTGAATTAGCACAGCTATTTAGGAAACAGCACTGTACAAAAAGAATGCATCATTTGACTTGAAATAGAACTAATCCAAGGAAAAAATGAAAAAGAGTGTGTTTCAGTTTTGGCAATAAGTGTCTAAGCTATTAGTAGAATGTATTTTCCACCTAATAACAAGGTACCATAAAGAATATGTAATGCAACACTTAATACTGCAACCTGATTCATATTTTTACATCAGTTCTATAAAATAGAATAAAAAATTGGGGGATATTTTGTATTTCCGGTCGTACTTAAAACCTCACTAGCATGTTATCAATAGATGTCTTTTTAAATATTCCCAAATGAATTTTTTTTAAACCTTCCTTTCTTTCTTCTTCTCCTCTTTTTTTCTTTTTTTTTTTTTCCCTCAATTCAGTTTGCACTTTGTCTTTGAAGTTTACTCTCTGCCTTTAATTACCTTTGATGGACTGGTAAGACTCTTTCCACAGAACAGTTCATAGACTTAGGCTAATATATCATAAATGAGAAATGTTCTGCTTGAAGCACCATTTTAAAGCACCATTTAAAACTGGAAGGACACATCACATTGACATACACCCAATAATAACATTTCACAGCTTTTAACTAAGCTGGTAGGCATGCTTTTTTTCCCCTTTTTAATTTTTTTTTTCTCCTCTCAGAGACAGCTGCCTATTCCTGTTCATGTATGGTTTCTGCCAGTACTCTGATGTCTTTATTTAGGGAATTATAAAGAATTGCTTGGAGTCTTATACAGTTTCAAAAAAATTGCCATTGAAGGGGAGGAGGATAAAACTTATTCAGAAGACAGATGACAGCTTTTCATCTGGGGATCATACAGAAGGATGCTTCCTTCTATAAAGATAGATCCTGAAACGTTGTTTTCTCCTCACATTTTCAATGACCAATCATTCTTAAAAAGAAAGAATACCCTTAAAACTGTGAAGTCAGCTGAATCCTACAATTCTCATTCAGCCAAACCAGTATTTTTTACAATTATTACTGTTTTACACAGTAAGGCATGCAGAATTGGCTCCTGAAAGAAACAGATTGTTCCCACAGCCACCCCTCCCATCCTTCAAGAAACAATACCAGCCTCAGTCAAATCAGCTTGCACTAATTTTGTTTCATAGAGAGTCCATTTGAATTGTATTTGTTGACAGTATCTTTTTTTGTCTGTATCAGAAAACCAACAGAATAGAGGAACATTGTGATCATTATTAAATAAACTGTCATCCTATTTAACTGAATGGAGTGATTTAAATGTCACAATAATGAGCTGTTTGGAGTTTATTTTTTAGATTATAATCTGTTAATTAACAATTAATGTGTGCTTTTAAGACATAGCCCACTGCAGGAGGTACTGGTGAGGCATTTTGCCTCAGCAGGAGTGCTAGGCAGTAGTTAACACAGAATAAGCAACCGGGACAGATCCTCAGCTGGTTAGGATTTAACTTTGTATTTTCTAGAGTACAAAAGAAGCTAGACTTTCATATGGAAATAGGTCACGGAAGTGTCTTTCAGCAAGTGGGGAAAGGGTAGGGTTGTAACTTGTGAGGGTACTAAGCAATTGTATTCCCTGGGGATGGAAAAAGAAGTGATAATGCTGGAGTTTCATTAGCAATAGAGACAAGCGGGGATGCACCATTCAGCTGACCTGCTGCTACCAATTATACCAAGCACTGAAGGATCACCGATCATGTCGTTTGCCAGAACAAGTGCTTCAAACATAAATAAAGAACAAAGCAAGCAACATTTGTACTTGCAGGTTGGCAGTAGGGCAGTTATAAAGATTATCACTCTTACTTACTTCCAGGTCTTATGAAGGGTTGTTGGCCTGGCTGAAGTAGTTCTGTCATTGAAACTTTCAGCTTCAGCTGAGCTAGTTTTTTATGCAGAAATGTGAAGCAAATATGCTCATATTTACTGAGTTAACATCAAATTTTTCTTTTAGTCTAGTTATTACTGATCACACACTAGTGTGGATGACACTGGTCCCTATAACAGCAAAAGCTTTTCAGTCCTCTACAGATAGAAACTGAAAAATTTAATTTAAAATAGTATCACACACTCCATCCCACTCCCCGATGCTCATATGAGATAGTTCTGCAGTCCTAGTAATTTTGTTCAAATTCTACAAGCCAAAATACGATTGAGAAAGGTTTTCTGAACACTTTTTTTTTGTTATTTAGTGATTAAAACTGGTGGCCACAAGTTCATCGGTTAATGTCAGATCTTTTAGATTACACACTGGCATTTTTTTATCTCACCTGGTTTGCACCTCAAACATATTGGTATTGTTTGCCTGTCCTGAAGAGTTAGAGGATGGCAAATATGTCTGTTTTGTAAATGAAGAGCTAGCAAACATTAGAACTAAAATCAAATTACATCAATTACAAATACGTGTAACTGTATGTAGAGGGATTGTTTCACACTACAGATAAATATCTTTGGTATCCTTTTTACACTGGTGTGTTCTGTGTTCATCAGCTGATTTTTCTTGCCTTTTTTTTTCTTTTTACACCAGTCCTTAGAGAAATATCAAGTTCAACTTAATAAGTAGCATACTTGCTCCACAAAATCTCAGTGTAGATTTTCAGCTGTACCTGGACTTTGTAGAAAGATTTCCTCTGTGCTGTGCTCAAGTTTCCAGCCACCTGAATGCTTCCCACACCCTGCCTACCTGTATACAGATTTATGTGCAGTCATGGACCCAGAATGGATAATTTGCATTTTTGTCATGTATTTTTTATGCCTCTTGACTTATATACAAACTTTTTCTTCACTGAATTTGAGTTTCCTAAAATATTACGATCTGTCTAAAGTCCTCACCATATTCTACACTTTTTTTTGTTTCTTTGTATAAAATATAATTTTGAAATACAGTTGTAAACAAATCGGTATAAACAAAATCAAGGAGTGATGAAAAAGTTCAGTACAGAGAAACAGAAAACTTGTTAAAAGGAAAAAACTTATCCGGGCTTAAAGGAAAAAATAATGCAGAAAGAGAGTGAGACAAAGAAGAAGGAAAATATCTTTTTGAGGTTATTTGGAAGCATCATGGCTTTAATTTAAACAGAGCCATTAGCTATGCTAGCTGACACAGGACAGCTTGTGTTCATGCCACCAGAATCTCTACCTAATTAATGAGAACTGCTGGCCCACAGTAGCTACTGAACTGTCTCCAGGAAGCCTGGACGAGATAAGGCTGGTTGGCTTCAGCCAAAACTGCTCAAGAACTGGGTCTAACAATGTGAGACCACAAGTGAACGAGCGTTTCTGAGATGATAACTATGTGTTATTTGAGTTTCTTTTGTGGAGCTGCAGGTTCAGCTCTGCACCCTCTCTAACAAGCTCCTCTCTCACCCTGAGGTGGAATTGGTTTTGAGGCTGGAATTGGATCACCTCAGGCGCTTTCTGGTTGAGCTCAAATGTGCCCTCAGAACACTGCACAGATACCGTCCTTGGTATTTTCACTAGTAAATGGAAGAGAAACACAGCGTCAAGCTAGGCCCATGGGATATCTTATGTATTCTCTATTTCCTCATGTAAAATTGTATCAGAAATAGTGATTACAATTATTGATTCTATAAAGAAATTTAGATATTTTTTATTATTATATGAAATTATTGGTTTTTTTCTTTTCCTTCACGGAAAGTCTGATGTTACATTGAACACATGATTATTTCCAGCACTTTGCTTATCACAATACACTTTTCAGATAAATAAAATAACAATTTATCCCCCATTCACTACAAAGAGTAAATTCAGAGATAACAGTGGTCTGGGGATTTAGAAATTGTGCTAAATTCATATGGTAATGAACATCTGTGATGTTTTGATGACTCACTTGCTCAAAAGGATACAATCCCCAGGTTTCATTATTGTCTTTGAAAACTTGCAGGAAGTCCCACACGGAACACTGATGACAGACAACGCAGGACGGTTTTAAGCAGACTCCCAGTAAGACAGAGGGCAATGCTAGGCTATATCCCAGTGTGATACAATGGCTTATGCCTAAACATGGAAAATGTCTCAATATTTTAATGTTTTAATGACATCCTAAAACATTAATGAAAATATAACTTAATGAATCACCCTAAGTGCTGTTGTAATTTTTTGCCTGTTTGTTTGTTTTTCTCCATTTGCTGAAGTGGCACAAATCAAGCCACCTGCTAGGAAACTCCTCTGAATGGCTTAATTCCTTTCTTTTGCCTCTCCTCCCACTCCTCCCATGACAGAAAGGACTTTTTTCAAGTGTGCTCTGAGAATTTCAGAGTATGTTTTCCTAATCCACTGTGTTAAGACACTCAGCCAATTACATTGGACAATTTTCTTTTTAGAAAGAGGAATACCTTCTCCTCAAGTTGTTTTACAACTGGGCTTGCACCAATGCAGTTTAATAAGATCAAAGAGAGAAAAACATCAAAAATCAGTTTTGAAAGTGAAGTCACAAAAATTTGCTATTCAAAGAGCTGTGGAAAATCCAGGAAAGTGTAAGATAATGCAGAAAATCCAAATGCAAGCTACTGCTCAGAGCAGAAAAGGAAGGACGAGGAAAGATATTGAGATATGAAAACATGTTGCAGATGAAATCAGAAAAAGTGTTGTTGTCTGAAGCATTAATTCTGACAAAAATGTCTATATCCTTGGCAGGAAGTAAACCCATGCAAAGGCAACACATACTGCATCCAGACCATGGAAGCCTGTACTCACAGGAGTGTGAATGTAAGCTGCCACATGGGAAACAGGTAGCTTGACAGCAGCATCAATGGATCAGTGCTTTGTTTAACCATCTTGACCTTCTGTATGGGACTTGGCCATCATTAATCTTACTGAGAAGCCTGCAGCAGGATTTTTTGCATTAAAGCTCCTTTATTTTTTTTTCTTAAATAGGGTTAATTGTCTCTCTTAAGCCTTATTAATAGGGGAAAAAAAAACCCATTTCACTCCTGAGAGGAACATGAGTTCATCACATGCTGCTTTTGAATTCATCTTTTTTTCCCTCTTCAACTATTTTACGAAGATGATTATTTACAAGCATCTTTACAATGACTCACGGATCAATGAACTTATTATAGAGTTAAAAAACATGGAAGTATTCTATCAAATAGATGAGATGCTTGATTTTTGTAAACATAAGGATAATTTACCTCATGACCCTCATAAAGTGACATTTGGGTCGTAGTGGAAAAGAAGATTTAGAGACACTGCAATTTTGTGCTCATTTTTGATGCTTGATGATTTTATGATGCATTCAAATTTTTATTTTGTGCTCAGTTTTCCTGCTCCTATCAGAGTCTGTAGTTTCTGAAGACATAATCAAAAATAAATTAATTTATGGGTTTATAACAAGAGTACTTGGGATTTTTATAGTTAACAACAATTTTATTGCAGAGATCCTTACCTTAAGGCTTCAGGGTTTATGCTTTCTCTGATATCAAAGATCAGGAAGAAACCTAACTACAAATGCAGATTTTTCTATGCTCTCTTGCTCTGTGCTCTTATATCTTCTTTCTGTTGTCTTTGAACTTGCCACAATAGGAGACAGTATATCAAATTATGTTTGGTCTATCCCAACAATTCTTTTTTCCCTAAGAATACTTTCAAATCTGTTTTAACTTTCAGGATGTTTGACCAACCTATACATCTCTTTTTCTATCACTTAGCTCTCCTAAATCCTGTGTGGTTCAAATTGTTCCAAATTTTGTTGAAGGGATTAGTCTTTTAATTGTGATTATACAATAAGTATTTCAGGATCTGTATTCACTGTACAATCATAGAAAAGTTTTAATCCTAAATAAGATGTTGAATAATAATTAAAACTACTGAAGACTTGATTAAGAGTGCTCAGGGATTAGAAATTAAAATTAAAGGTGGCTCTTGGGTCCACAGGTAAATTCAAGGACTTTAGACATCTTTAAAAGTAAAAAAAAAAAAAACAACCCAGAACAACCCAACACATACCAAACAAAACCAAACAAAACGTGTTTTTCAAAGTGATTAAGAAATTTATTGGACTAAGGATTTCCTCTGGGAAGCTGTCTGAAAAAGCCACGTAAAAACAATAGAATGCACTTTCTGAGCTCCACTGAGAGTTCATTGTGTATCATGGGAGACATAAACTCTGATTAGCTTCAGAGGGAGTGTTAAATGCCTGAACTGTTAAAGAAAAGTGTGTATGTGGGGGGAGAAGTGGAGTGAGAGAAAACTTTGAGGAGAAAGAAAATCAAGAAGTGAAGGCTGAATTTTATTTCCCATCACAAATGTGACCTCTTTATAGAGTGAGCAAGAACCCAATCTTTTTCCTGTTTTTCCCCAAAAAGTTGCATTATAAAGTGGGCTTTAAGAATACCTCCATCATATAAATCAAAGGGAGGACATGCTGCATAATGCCACAAATATATTTGAAATGAGTGAAAGTGGATTATTTTGTCCCGATAATCACTGGCTAAAAATAAATAAACAAACAAATAAATAAACAAACAAATAAATAAAATGAATCCTTGTAAACATGGTGAGAACTCCTTATTTTGGCTAAGCAATAATATGTGTATATTTCTATTTTAAAAAATTTACATAAGTGCATAAAAATTTGCATGTATGTACATATATATTTTACTTTTTACTGCAGCTTTTTGCAATTCTTCATCACAATATTAAGCCTTAAGATGATTGCATTATCCTTCATTTCCAGTAAATTACTAGAAGACGTCACTTCTAAAAGTGCAGAAGAAATCACAAATGTGTGAATCTTGAGAAATGTCTTCCAAAAATATCAGCACCATCTATGTTTTTAAAATAAAGTTTTATGGAAAGATTCTCTTCTGGTACCAGTTAATGCAACTTCAGAGATGCTAAGATTATTTCTACCAGACAAGGCTCGTTAAAATGCCTAAGCTCTAACCTTCTAATTACACATGTGGTCATACCCACAGAAATGCTCATTTTCTCACAAAATCACAGTGCACTCTGAGTTGGAAGGGACCCATAAGGACCACAGAGTCCAACTCTTAAGTGAATGAATATGGGGATCAAACCCACAACACTGGGGTTATGAGCACCATAACCAACTGAGCTAATCTCAGGGTCAGAAACAGGGCAAAAAGTGGTTCCTCTAAAAAAAGTAATCCTCTGACATCTCTGAGATTGTCAGGCACTTAGAGGCTTCTAGCTGGAAAATGTGGCAGACAAGGTCTCTCTGTGATTTCCTCTGTATAATTTTACCTGGGAGACACAGTAAATAGGACTTGAATACTTTGAAATTGAACTCTGCTCTTTCACGTTTTCTACATTTTTGTATAAGCTATTCTGTATTTCCTCATCAGTGTATATTAAAAGCCTCCTGGATATGCAGCTGTAACTTTATACCGGTAAATGATGAAAATAACTCAGAAACTCAATTAATTTGCCTCTAGCAAGGCATCAATTTTACATATGAATAGAAAAACAGTGAGTCTTTCTGAGCATTGTCATTTCCCTAATACCTTTCTTTTTTCTTTTTTTTTTTTTTTTTTT